>NJCR01001501.1:6604-42332 GCA_002234235.1 Fusarium hostae
AACTTGCTTGTCTGGCTAACTCGCTTATTAACTACGTTATATTTAAAATAATAATATAATTTAAATTTTATTTTATATTTTTTTATTAAATATTAAATATAATTTTAATAAATTAAGCTATTTATTTTTAATTTAGCCTTTTTAATTAAATAAAAAAATTAAAAATATATAAAAAAAATCTATATTATAATATTAATATAAAAATATTTATTTTAAATTATTTAATATTTTATTTATAAGACTTTCATATAGAAATCTATAAATTAAACTTAAGATTTATTAAAATCAATATAAAGATATAAATTAAATTAAGGTAATCTTAAGTAATAGAAAGATATATTTATATATATTAACTTTAACATATAGAGGCCTTAATAAAGGCTCTGCCTTTATACAGTATTTAGGTCCTTAAGGTAGATCAAGGTAATTCTGCCCTTTAGGATAGGGCCCTCTCTTGGGTACTCTTATAATTAAAAAGACCTCAGCTAAATACCGGGAAAATATCGGTCATGCCTTAGCTAATCACATACCTTTTAAGCCATTTATCACCAAAATTCCCTTATCTGCACAGGTACCCGTTCAATTTTATTTGCACAGGTACCTGTGCGGGTATGGACGGCCACCAGAGCCTATAGACTGAGTAACACAGGTTCAGGGCAGAGGGCTGGACCTAGGTCGTATTCACGATAGTCTGTGGGCGTAGTAGTCCAGACCAGTTCATAGCACTAAGTATAATTGAGAAGAGAGACGGGAGAGGTGAGTGTAGAACACGGAATGATAAAGCATTATTGGTAATTGCCAGATCTAGACCGAAGCATCTTGATCTCGAAAGACCATGAAAATTCCTGGCTAGTGTCCATCGTAGGCTCCAATATTATGAAATTCGTCAGTGAGGCGATGTTCTAGCCCCATACCTGGAAACATGCAGTCAGGTTCGACACAATGGCATGAGATGCGAGTGTGCAACGTGTTGGCTGTACCCTATTATTAGCAGTACCTTTTGAATCCTCAAAGCAATGCGGGGCTCGAGCAAGCGAGTGAGTGATCGACGGCCACTTAACGGGCCTGCATCACTCAAGACCTGGCCTCTCAATGATGGCTTAGGTACTTATCATCGAATGAAGGTTCTTGTGCAGGACATCTGGCTGTTGTTACATTCCTAACCTTAAACATAAACCATAGGTCACAGTTGACGGATAGCTATGGGAAACTCTGGTGAAGGAGCACCTCGAGAGAAGAGAAGAAACAGAATGATCCGCGATCGCCAATCATACATGCATGGCCTTGGCCCTGTCGAGATTTCCCCGGAAATACCGCGACCAGGGTCACCCTGCACCGAGATTTTCGTCATACCACAGGAGCAGGCATTGCGCAAGGGATGCGTCTCCTGTCTCCAGAGCACCTTGCTTGTGAAATGTTTTGTTCAGTGCACTGATGAAGGGCTGCCATGCTAATAGAAAAACCCAGACACTGACAATGGTCATAGCGAAAGGCTCGGTAAATCCGGTTGATTTAGTTTAGTTTATATTGTCTGAGTTGGGTGAGGAACACAAAGTCAAGTAAGTCTATGAACGCGTCGCACAGCAGCCCGGAAAAGCAAGGGCCAGGAATTCAATTTCATCGGCACTTAGACACGGTTCAGATGGGGATGGTCGTTTGCAAAACAGAATTAATAAATGTGTTCCGAGTAATTTGTATCGAACGGCTCGATGTCGCAGATAAGTAGGTGGGTAGTATGGCTATGAGCATGGGGATAATAGGTAAGGCTAGGAAAAGTAACATGCCCGAAGCGAACTCGAAACTAAGACAAGGGCAGTATTAACACTTCAAAACAGTCTTGCACTGAGCTAAACAAGATGTCTTTCAGCAAGCTGGTGAGGGGGGCTAATGTCAAGCAACAAACAATGGGTGGGAGAACAAAGATAATTTCGTTGAATAGAGGCTATGATGATGACCTAAGCGGGGCATTTCTCAGGGTCTGGTCTATCGTAGACAAAGCAAGGAACTTCTGGAAGCAAGGGAGACAAGAGCATGGAGGTCAAGGTGTCTCATCAGGCGGTTGCGAGATAGCAATCAAACCGTTCGTTGCGAAACGAGCAGAATAACCAGGGCTGCATCTGGTGATTTGGAGTTACTGAACAGGCCCGTGCTGGTTTTCCAACTCTGAGCTTCAGTCTCATTTCTTTGTTTTTTCTGCATCACCTTTCAAAACCAAGGCGTCATTTTCTTATGCTTACAGGATTGCCGTGCATGAGCCAGCCACAGATAGAGCCAGGGGTCTGTCACTTTTAATATGTATCTATATCTACAACCTGACATTGAAAAACAGGGTACCGGCAGCGAACCACATGCAACACTTCAGTTGCACGTACCTTGGCTTCCTTACCCTCTGAAATCTCGGTGTAGAAGCCTCACAAGTTACTGCGAGTGCCAACTTTGTCTGCCACGTTTTCTCCCTCCCATGTAATCGGGGACCGAAGAGGGATTTCCAAATGGCTGACTCAAAAATGTATGGGGAACTAGGATATAAGCGGAAAGAAGATGAAACAGTAACCGGGATCTGGGATGCTTGTGCTTTCGCGGCATGGATCCATTGCTGGTATTTGCTGCGACTTCCAAAATATTCAGCTGCTTGCTGACCTCCTTCATTTTTTGAGCTCAGACAGCCAATCTAATTACCTACCTTACCTACCTATGCTGTCCAGGTAGGTACATATGTCAGAGTTGGAGAGCCATTTCTATGTAACCTCGGGACTTATTCCTTGTCTAAGGACACGGTCATACCTTCGGTTCATTACTTGATCATGATGTGATCGCTCCGATAAGGTTTCCCATCTTACGTGATCCCAAGGTGAATGGCCCCTGTGCTATTTACCTTCGCCAGTTTCGACTTTCCAATACAACCTCATGTCAACAAATAACAAACCTGGTCTCACAACTCAAATTTTTTTTATGTTGGATTAGATCGATGAATCTAACGCCAACGAGGCTAGAGTCAGGTACCCGATGACAGTGTCCAATGAAGACGTCAGCAGTTAGATTAAAAGAGGGCTCGGCTCTTAATGGCACACACTTTGCAGCGTGGTTGCGTGGAGGTAGCGGGGAAGACTGAGGCTTCATTGGCATGACTAGACCTCAATCAATACTAGCCACGAGGGATAGGGCTTGAGGGCTTGAGTTTTTATCTTTTGGGCTGAGCGATCAATGCCCGTTTGGGAGTTTGAGTTTTGGAAACCGTTGGACTTTGTTGGTAGTGGAAGCTGGGAGAGCGACAAGGACATGCCAGAACTAAGGTACCTAAGGTAAGAAAGGCATCCCAGTAATGGAACCTCTCCTTGCGTATAAGGGTTGAGAAAACACTCTCTACTCGAAAAGAAGGAGGCACAGCTAGGCAGTATTTACTCTGTAGAATAATGCGAGAATTGAAAAATCATCCAGACATTCAACTTACCTATAACAAAAACGTTTGTTTACCCACTTAGACCAGCTTCTCCACCACTCACTCCATCAATAGGCCCAGGGCATTGGATTCGGAGATACTTGGAATAAAGAGAGAAGCGAAAAGAAAAAAATGGCTTACAAGGTCAGACTGGCTCCATGACTTGCATAAGAGAAGTCAGCCACGTTAGCTGCCTCTTTCTCATAATCTCAATCTCACACAGCCTTCGGACATCAAATCGTGGAGGGGAAGGGATCCTAGTCAGGCTCTGCCCCCCACCCTCAGGTAAACCTGACCAACGAACGGCCAAACAGGGCTTGAGAACGAAAGGTCGTGCGGTGCGATGCTATTCTCGCGGGTGCGCCGTGTCTGAGAGTCACCAACTTGTAAGAGAGTTGACGGGGGCTACCTACTACGTAGGGGGGTACATGGCACCCCTGTCTAGGGCCGGCTTTTTGCTAACGACACGCAACACAGCCCATGGTCAGTCAGTAGGTGAACCCACTCAGAGGATCATTCCCGGCTTGCTTTTTCCCAAAGTCTCCATCGTGTGAGTGACTGGTCTGGTGTGGCAGACCCGTCTGAGTCGAAGAGACCGCAGGCCAGCAGCACAGGGCACCGCTAAGAAGAAGCACTGCACTCAACGTTGTCATCCACAAGTTCGTTTTACTTTTACTTTTATCCTTGGCCTCTGCTCGTTTCTCTTCACTACTTCTTTTCCACCTTCAGGTCTTCACACGCTCGTTTCAATATCGTCTATCCTTGACTTATACCGAAGCCTCGTGACTGTTGCTTCTATACTCAGGCTAATAATTGCACAACAAAACAAACTGCAATATATTTCCTAGAGTAGTACACTCTTTCAGACCCGATTTTATATCACTTACATTCTTTCACCAACCTGTGGTGTTGGTTCGGTTCAGTGGCTTGGGTCGATCTATACCACGGAGCAAAGTTTGGATATCAGCAACGAAATATCCCACAACTAACAAATATTTACATGATCGACTTGGACACTCCTCTCTATGGTTGACAAATTGGTACCATTCAGTATATACACCACCGTCTGCATTATCATTTATCAACAACCCACATCACACTCGCACTGCCGAGCCAAGGTCTACGAAGCATAGCCAACCCAGATTATGCAGTACCACTCAACGTTACAAACATTACGAGAAACAAAATTACTCTTGCAACGATTTACGGGAACCAAAGAACGCTTAGTTCGAGCTTAGCCTCTACCAGTTCTCGTACTGGGGCTTTGCAGTTACGCAACATCGTCTTCACCAACTTTCAGAAACAATGCGACGGGCTTTATCAATCGTCCTGGGCTCTTCAGCCCTACTGGTAACAGTGGCTGTGATAGCAGTTCTGATTGTCCTCACAATTCATACACCCAAAGAATCAAGTGGGCGAACACTCTCGCAAGTCTCTGTTGCCCTCGAGGTTGTAACTCTCGTCATCCTCTGCTGGTTTATCTCAACATATGTTTCAACTTCCTTCCGGCGATGGTCAGCACGATGCCTAGGTGTTGACTTTGGCGCTTGTCTTTTGGCAATACTATTTGCTACTGTTGCAACAGTGGCTACTCTTATTCAATTCAGCAAGTCTAAATTCGAAAACGAGGATGAGTTCACAAGCTCAAGCAAGAGCAGTCTTCTCATCGGCCTCTCTGCTACTCTTGGGGTGTGCTTCTTCCTTCAAACCGGCTTCTTGTCTGGTCATTTCTTCCTTGCGCGACAGAGTGATCAGAAGGCAGTGTCACTTCACACTCTAGAGGAGGATCGAGGCTTGCCATCATTCCGATCCAAGACATCTCTGAAGTCGATCCCCTATAATCACACGACTTCAGAGCATGACACAGCCCCCAGGATGATGAACTCGATGGATTCTCGAACACCTACCCCATCCATACGTGGACGTTCCAGATCCGGTACTGCAACTTCTATCAAGGTTCAACTTTCAAATGCCATTCGGTCTGCAACTGTCAGAAGTCACGTATCGTCAAGCGAGTTTCGACGACCTATTTCGACCGACTCGACAATATATCAGTCCAGTGAGGATGCTTTTGATACCTGGGATACATCGTCTGTTGATACAAACAACCGCCAGGTGGTTATGGAAGCTACAACTCCTCCCCAGCAAACCCAAGGCCATTTTCTCGAAACTATTCCTGGTAGCCCTTCACCAAGCAGAACGTCCACACCGAACAACGATATGCCTCTCGAACCTCCGAGGATCCGCATGCGAAGTCGAAGCTTCAGTCCGGTAACTATAAACCGTGAGCAAATGAGCCCTCAAACATCGACGACCGATCTCCCTGAGCCGTCCCTGAGTGAATCTCATATTCATCCACTCTTCCGGTCCGACTCGCCTACGCCGCCCCCAATGGCTACACCTGGCACGGTTGTCGTGGCCTCGCCCATTGCTGGACAAGTCATCACACACCGCCAGAGTGTACGGTCTCTGCGGTCTGCCTCCATAACAGTGGGCCCAAGCCCTCTCAGCCATCGGGATGAGCAGGAGAGCATTAGAGAGGAGCAAGAGTCAGAGACAGACTCCCAAATGACAATTGACCGGCCGCTTACCCCTCCCATCCCTGAATGGGTGATGGGTGCCGGCGCTCGATCAAGCTGGTCGGATTATAACAACCGCAAGTCAAAAATCGACAACGAAGGTGATGGAGAAATCAAGAAGCAGGGGAAGAACTAACGATGTCACTTTGGATGAGTGACTGTATAATGATAAAAATGAGTAGGGGGCATGTGAACACAGCGGGCACTATGATATGGACAGACTCCATTTTCTTATCTTTTTTGATCCTTCCAGACGCCACCGGATGGTAAACTCAGAGTTCCATACCGACCTTGTGGAACGAACTGAGTAGGATTACGTGTATACCAATGAAAATAGCGAGGCGCTTTTATGACTTGACCTTCTGCGCTAGAGGCGTGAGGATGGACGACAGAGATGCAATGTAAGGTAGAACAAAAGCTAGAAAGCTTAGAAGCAATATCAAACACTTGAACCAAAAACTTATTATAGTCATCTCCGACAATACTTTGAGGGATTCTTTCATGGAGGTCATGAAGTCAGGAGGCAGAGACAAGACTTTAATAATGTTTTCATGCTTAAATTTTTGAGCTCTATGAAGCAAAACAGGTCTTGACGTTTCAAGTGACCGTGATGTAGTGCAAGACTGTCTCGGAGAAAATCTAGATGTTCCTTGGGTTACCACCTGGGCAGGTTATTTGTGTGGGAGACATCTCTTATAATTCTCCTGTTACGTGTTACGAGTTTCCATCACTGGTTCGAATCCAGAGAAGTTCGGGACCTAAAGCTTCTCTGTATCAAGGATTAGATATTGAGTTAGGTGATGTCAATACCCAGAACATGATAGGTGTATTTCAAAGATGGTCCTATTATTAACTCTCATCCACAGAAGGGGTCCCAACTTAATTTCAGGATGACATAGCTCTAAGTATATTTTTGCGTACGGATGCTTCACAGCAGAAATCTACTCCGCTTCTGTACCCAGTACTGTATGCTCTCTTGCTCACAGTCTATAAGTCAATGGAGGCTCTGATTAAATGCATCTCTAATTCTCAGGCAGAAGGACGCGCGCCTTCTAGCCATTTGGTAGCCTGGAGTGGCTGACAAAGGTACACTAGGCTATTTTTGGTGGTAGTAGGCTCGAGTAACCCTTCCAACTCACAGGCTCATGCCCCACCTTTTCCCTCAGCCAAACGTCAACCTCGTCCAGGCAGTAAACTACAAAGCTTTCCTCCAACACTCTTCTATATCTACGTCGACCATTTTATTTTCTCCCTCCCGACCTCTCTCCCACCCCTTCCTCCCCTCGTCAGCAAATACTCGATCTTGACACATCGCCACGACTCTACTACCGAGCCTGCACCGAACGAGACGACTCTATCTAATCCCAGGTCGCACTTTGCCTCCCACCTCCCCACCTCAAAGCGACAGAGTCTTCGCCCATCATGAAGGTCACATTCAAGGTACGTCACGATACGTGCGCCGCTGCACCTGCGTCTATGGGCTCGATTGACCGTCCTCGTTTTCCATTTTCTTGGAAGTTTGACTAAACGTTTTGCAGGATCTTAAGCAACAAAAGTTTACCCTCGATGTCGAGCCCTCTGAGCTGGTATGCCTGCCCCGCGTTGGTGCTTGTAGCTGTATGCGCAAACCATTCCAGCCAGCTGATACCTTGATAGATTTCTGCCGTCAAAGAAAAGATCTCAGCCGAGAAGGGATGGGAACCCAAGCTGCAAAAGCTGATCTACTCTGGTACTTACTTACCTCTTATGTAGCACTACATGGCCGCTGACGTTATGCCAAGGCAAGATTCTCAAGGATGAAGAGACTGTTGGCTCCTACAACATCGAGGAGAAGGGTTTTGTGGTCTGTATGGTGAACAAGGTATGGAATACCGACTCTTTGACGGGAGCCTACATACTGACAGCTTACAATAGCCAAAGCCCAAGCCCGAACCCAAGGCTGCCGAATCCAGTGCTCCTCCTGCCACACCCGCCCAACCTGTTGCCAACACACCTGCAGCACCTGCAGCCCCTGCGCAATCTTCATCTCATCAGGCTGCTGTCCCTGCGACACCTACTCCTCAGCGCTCTGTGGATGTTGGATCTGGTGCTCAATCTGAGGAGCCTTCCGGCCTTGCTATGGGATCCCAGCGCACCGAGGCGATCGCAAATATGGAGGCTATGGGTTTCGAGAGAAGCCAGATCGAAGCGGCCATGCGCGCTGCCTTTAACAACCCTGACCGTGCTGTCGAATATCTTCTCAACGTTCGTCTTAAATTATCTGGGATGTCGTGAGCCACGATCGCTTACTTGATTTATTACAGGGCATTCCCGACAACATCCGACAAGAGCAGCAGCAGCGTGAGGCAGGCCCTGCGGCTCCTGCTTCACAACCAGCTCAACCCGCCGCTTCCGCCCAGGGTGCGTCTGATGAGGGTGGCGTGAATTTGTTCGATCTAGCTGCTCAACGTGGAGGTTCTGGTGGCCGAGGAGGAAATGGAGGAAGCCAGGCGGCGGCTGCGGCGGCGGCTGCTGCTGCTGCTGGACAAGGTGGCGATTTGGGTAACCTCGACTTTCTGCGACACAATGCTCAATTCCAGCAACTCCGCCAGGTTGTTCAGCAACAACCGCAGATGCTCGAGCCAATTCTTCAGCAGCTTGGAGCCGGCAATCCTCAATTGGCCGAGTTGATTGCTACAAATCCAGACCAATTTCTCCAGCTTCTCGGTGAATATGCTGATGACGACACCCCCCTACCTCCTGGGGCTCAGGCCATTTCGGTCACTGAGGAGGAACGAGATGCCATCGAGAGGGTGAGATTTTTTATTTCGATACGACCATGAATCTAAACAACTGACATTCATTAGCTGTGCCGTCTAGGATTCGATAGAGATCAGGCTATTCAGGCTTATTTTGCCTGCGACAAGAACGAAGAATTAGCCGCTAACTTCCTCTTTGACCAACCGGAGGATGATGAGCCTGCCCCCAACAACAATTAAGGGTAGATGAGCTGTGCAGAACAATACGCGTTACGATTATGAGTCTAAGGAAACGGCATAAAACCAGGCATTCTCTGTGGAATCACCATCTGGCGACGGCGAGGGACCAGGGATAGGAACAACAGAAGAGGGTCATGAAAAGAATGCAACCATTGGTCCCAGCTAATAGAGCAGGCATAAATGGCGATCTTGATCCTAGAAAGCTCCCATTCTATGTTTGCATGGTGAAAATGAACACCTGATGTAAGGTGGTTAAGGAACTCTGTCGGTAACTGTGGATTGTATCAACTACCTCTTTCCTTACCTTATCGTCTTATAATGACTACCTATCAAGCTGCCTTAATTGAGTAGAATGAGGGGATGTCGAAGTCAGATAGTGGTGAAGAACTGGACCAGTCCAAGATATGTGGTCTAATTACATAATAACAGTATGGTTATTATACAATTCGAACTTAGTCATTCTGTACTATTTGCCTTCAGTCCGTTCAGCTTTGCCCTCTGTATTAAATCGGCCACCTTGCAGAGTGAGCAAGTCGTTCCTGGCGAAAGGCGCTCCCAGCAATCGTGGTGTTCATGGCCCCGTTTATGACTTTATATAGATATAGATATATATTAGTATGACTTTATGATAAAGAAATAAAGAAAATTAGAAAATGATAGAGCAGGAGAGTAGAAGGACGAGAAGATATACAGACCCGGTTGCAAGGGCCGTTGAAGCCGCGGCCACCTGACCGCCAGCGCCACCAACATTGATCGTGTTATATTGGGCCTATATATACTAACATATGTTAGTATGGTTCCTATAGCACCAGCGGTACCTTGATCATACCTAACCACCACCGGGTCGGATTGTGAGACTTGGAACGCTCCGGTGATCAAACGTACTAGGTAGGCGAGGCAGGGAGTCTTCTTCGTAGATTACATGCAGGAAGCCTCCTTGTTCTTCTTTTCAATTTCTGTGCCTTTTCGGCCTTTTAGTTTGGCTTTTGGGCTGCTCTTGTACAGAGGCAATCACGAGACTCGCTGGCCTTGTACCATCCATAGACAGGAGTATCCCACTACTATCCGCCATCTGCATAACTGTACCCCTAATCCCGGCCGTCTACCACTCACGGATCATGTTGGGAGCGCCCTGCTGCGATTTCCGAGATCCAGTCACTAATCACCAGTTGGCAGTTTGCTATTCACTCCGTCGTTTTCAAAGCCCGCAAGTCTATGCATATAAGTGCCAGCACTCTTACTAACCCTGCTACCCCTATCTTTGGCATATCCAGCTTGACTTGACGCAAGCCACGGTCTTATATTTACTCTATGAATGGTATGAAGCTACGGTTTGTTGAGACGAGAGACAGACATCACATACATCTATGGAGAAACCAGTCGAAAATGAACAGACAACCAAATATTAAAGCTACCATAAATAGTGTATGTCAGTCCTTGAATGCCATTCTCGACATATAATTCAATTCAGACAAGGCTTATTGAAACACTGAACGTTCATCACGAACGATCTCCATGGCCAGTGAAAGAGGCTCGTCGAAATGGTGGTGGCAGCGTGCTGCAAGAGTTACGGCAGAATTCTACACGTTCAAGTCGTTCATGCTGGGTCCAACCTTCGTCGGCTCCCCCCTTCTCTCTTTCTTAACTTCTTAGCACTTCTTCCACAGTACCTGGAGAATGATCCTCAAACTTCGTCAGCTATATGTGTTACGCTGCCCTTGCATGCAAAGCGAGACTCTTACGCCCATGTCAGTACATTTCGAGATGCTATCGCGACTTGCAAGGCGGCTCTGGTTTCATCATCCCCGGATAAATCGCAGCCACTTCCTCGTTTGCCTCGATCGTAGGTGATTTCTTCTTTCACACGCAGATGTTATCAAGCCGACACATCACCAGTTCCGTGTCTAGCGTTTACACCGTGCAATTGGCTTCTCTCAATGGTATGTGAGTCGATAAGAGAACCGATATGTAACAATGGCTGCCTATGCAGGTGAAATGTCTCTGCCATGGTGTCAAGATAAGCTTTCAGCCACAGGTCTATGGGACGTCTGAGTTCGTTTGCTATCTACCATAAGCTTCCAGTACCATATTGTCACACGCTGTTGAGAAATCCCGATATATCCATTGAGTTTCAAAAAAAGCATTGTTCCAGTACTCGACTGAACATATCACAATGATGTAAGTTAATAAGCTGGTTTAAAAATCCACATTGTGTATTCTACCCTAGGAGGACTATTATTCTGTAGAGACTGCTCTCGAAGCCAATTCCGTGTAAAACTTTCTTTCATTCATGAGCAAATACCAAAAACCCTATGGGTATCATGCCTGTCCCCGTTACGCCGCCCGAATCATATTTCCGATTTTGGACGTGACCCTGATCCTGATTTCGGCCTGATTTATGTCCTCTCCCAACTTAAGCCTCTTGAGCGATGGGTTCGCCGTTCAACCCGTAGGCTACTGTTTGCTTCTTTTTCTTCTTCTTTTTCTTCGCGTCGCCTTCGTCATCATCCTTGAACAGTTCCTCACGTCTCTTGCGCATGATCTCGGCCTGCTCCTCGGCTCGCCGCTTCTCCTCAGCCTCGTATTCTTCCTGGATCTTGCGCTGCTCAGCCTCGATGTCTGCCACTGGCTCAAACTCGCTACCGGTGAAAGCCTTGTATTCCTCGATATCGATCTTGACTGTCTTCTCGCCGATGAGAGCAGCGTTGACGCGCTGTGGACAATGACGCTCCTCCCGATTGAATTTGAGTTTGACATGACGCCGCTGCTTTCCTGGGAACATCTTGGAAATCATCTCAAAGTCTGTACCGAGCATGCGCAGGCCGCGATAAAATAGCTCTGTCTCTGCGTCGGTCCAGATATTAGGACCCTTAAGTTTGGAGGTGCTCATGAACGAGTTGCTGGTGATGAGGCGCGTGAAGTCGTTTTCCTCGACTGTTTCCATATCTCCGGCTGCAGCGGCTGCTCGAGCATGTCTGTCCACAGCCAACGAGCTTTGGTCGATCACGATCTGCCCATCAACAATACGGAATTGTGGTCCTGAAGGTGCAGCTGGAGCTGGAACCGATGGAGCTGGAGACGATGCAGCAGGGCTTCCAATTTTCTCTCCTTGGCCACCGTCTTCGGGGGTTGCTGAGCTATCACGTTCGCCGTCAGTTCCGAGTTTGATCTTCATTCTTGCCCGTCTCTCTCGTTCTCGTAGCTCGTCATGCCTGCTGAATTTCTTTCCAATGTGAAGATCCTTGGTCAGATCAGCCATCTTAAGTTTCTGTAAGTCCACCAGTTGAGATTCTGAATCTTCTGGTGTAACTGAGCGCGCCCGTCTGTTTCCGGGTGTACTTGTACCGCTCTGGGTAGTCCTGCGTTTTCTGGGCTGTTTAGGTGCTACGCTTTCTTCGTCAGTTTTCCTCTGACGTTTCTTTGGTCGCGAGCGTCCCTCTCCTTTGGCCTCATCCTGGGTCGCCTGGTCAATCTGCTTCCTGGTTCGTGGCCTCCTCGTTGACTTGGGTACATTCTGCGGTTCTCCCGAGGTCTCTTCGCGTGTATCATTCAAGTCAACAGCGGGGAGAGATGGTGTGTTTGAAAGTTCAGTTCCGCTTGGGCCTTCCGAGTCGTCTGGAGTTGGTGTTTGCAAAACAGGAGACGGCGCATCGTCTGTACTACTTGAATGAATCTCACTATACTGTGCCGGAGGCTGTTGACTTTGTTCTTGCTCGCTCGGGGTTGTCGTTTGGGCAGCCGCTGGTACTGCAGCTATCCTAGCCGTAGCAGGCACACAGGTTTTTTCAGAGTTGACTTCGGTATTCTGGCTCGCGGGTTCACTTTGTGTTCCTTCTGGAGGCTTTTCCTGGGCAGACCCTTCAGTTGCAGCATGTTCATCCGGCTTTTGAGGCTCCGGGATTGTCGATGGTGGGGTAGTAGGTTGGCGACCAAGTTCACGAGAATCTTGAAATTGCAGTTCAACGGGTACGCTTACGAGATCCTTCGGTGATGGTGGTTCTAAAGATTGCTGGGACTCATTCTGGACTTTTGACTCTTTTGAGATCTGCGGAGGAGAAGCAGCTGGTGGTGCTTTGGGAGGTTGTGAGGGTGCTGGTGCCGCGGGGCGTCGAGCGGCGGGGATCTTAGGTTTGAAGGCAGGCCCTCCTTTCTTTTTGAAAATGGAGCTCATTGCGCAAGCATTTAATCATGCATGTATTGTATGCGATTTTCGATCTGTTATCTGTGTTGACATTTCCGAATTGCGACACGAGAAAGATTCAGAGACTGAAAAGTATTCGTACCAAGTAGCCCAGAAAAAAGGCAGAAAATAAAATGCGGGATGGTGGAGATGCCCAGTCCAGTGGGCGAGAATTATCCGCCCATGCAAATTGATAAGAAAAGCTCCACTTTCCGAACAAAGCTAGACTGACACTAATCCTTTCTGAGGTGGAGACGCCGCGCTTCTTGTTCTGCGACTCAACTTCGAAATTTCAACTCCTTACCCGAGGAAACGTTCCATCATCACAACACGCTTCCCCCGCGCCATCACTTGATGATCGCTCGCACGTTTTCACTCGCGACGGGAATTGGCTTGAAAGCGCTCGCACGACCGACCCGTCGCTTTTCTTTGGCAACGCGTCCGCCTTTTTGCCCCATGCCACACAACTTCTGATGCCTCTTACAACAACGTCCTCTGCCTCCCCTCATCCATCCACAGTCACAAAGATGGAGGATAGGAAACGGCCTGCCATCAGCAGTGCCGATGATATAGCTCCTCCGAGCAAGCGAGTTGCTGTCAATGGCTCCAAGGCTAAAGATGACTCTTCCGACATGAAGGAGGAAAGTTGGATTGAGGTAAGTCACACGACGACATCTCCTATTGCCAACGCTTGAGTCCCCGACCATATGTTTCTCCCTGCACTCTGCCTACCACGCAAACTTCTATTCCCGGCTTCGTGCCATTCTATTGGGATGGTCCTGGACGGCATTGCTCACCAAGCCAGTGATGATGCTCGCCTGCTTCTTGCGACACCGCAATAGTCGGCTCGGAAGTGCATTCGTCATGCACCTAAATGAGAAGCGCCTCCGCACAACCCAAGAAAACATCACGCAACTTGCTCGACGCATAGAGGTGGAAATATCGCTGACCCAATCATCAGGCCTATACAAAGGGCGCCATCTACCGGCAGATGCAAGAATATAGTCGCAAGGCTTCTACGTACGAGTCACGCCTCGAAGAACTTCACAAACGATCTGTCCATCATGACGACCACTTGAGACTTATCGATGCTTGGTGGCGACAGGTTTGTCCCACCCTTCTCCAGTCCCCACTATCTGTGGTATAGCTAAACAAAGAAACAGGTGCTTGAGGAAATGGAACTTCTTTCAGACTCCGAGATCACTTCTACAACACCGTCTGGTATGAGGTCCTTTGTTCTATGTTGCCAGCCGTGCTTTTTCTAACCTATTCGCAGATCCTCCATATCTGAGTGGCGTGACTTTCAAGGATCTTCATGAATTCCAGAAACATCTATCTGACAAAGGAAAGACGATCAAATCCAGAGCTGAAGCACTCCTTGGACGATTGGCCTCTTCGCGAGGCAAGATTGACCCCGACGCTGCTACGCTGGAGAATAAGGTTGCAAGTCTGCTGGCAACACAAAAGGAATACTTGTTCAAACTGGACCGATTGAAGAGTGAAAAAGATCAACTGTCTGAACAACTGAATGCTGCGACTTTGCGATACTTCAAAGCGGAGAAGAAACTGGACCGTGCCAAAAGTTCTCAGGTGCAGAAGCTGGAACAACAAGCATTTGCTAATGCCACTCGCCCTTCTGCATCTGGCGATGGGAGTGCTGCGGCCGGCGAGACAAATGGCAATGCGGGTGAACTATTGCTCAAGTATGAAGAGACAACTGCAGCTGCTACCAAGCAAAAGGAACAACTCGATGTCATCCTAGCTGAAATTAAGACCCTTCAAGATGAGAACTCGACTCTCAAAGCGAAGAGGGAGACCTTAACCGATGAAGACTTCATTCGGACTGACGTTTTCAAACAATTCAAAAACCAGAACGAGGATCTCATCAAACGGATTAACACCCTTGAAGCCACAAACAAACAGTTGCGAGAAGAAGCCGAAAAACTACAAGCAGAGCGGTCGATGTTCAGAACTCAGCTCGAAGCAGACGCAAATCAGGTGACGCAGGAGCTTGAAGCTGAGATCATTTCCAGAGATCAGGATCTTGCCCGAGTGCGATCGGCGCGCGACGAATTGCTGGCCGAAACCACGCAACATAAGGCAAGGTTAGAACAGGACCGAGCATCAATCGATCAAGTCAAGGCTCTGGCATCTGCCAAAGAGGATAGAATTACGGCTCTGGAATCAAAACTTTCACGCCTTCAACCAAGCGAGGATCAGCAAGCTATTAGCCCGGATATCGAAGCATTGACAATTGACGAGCTTCGTCTGCAGTATACAAAACTTGAACGGGATTTCAACTCTATTAATACTGAATTCCCTGCTATGGAAAAGGCATATAAGAAGATAATTCAGATCGCTCAAAAGAAAGCGATGGATACCAGTGCTGCAGAGGAACGCATGGCGATTCTAATTGCAGAGAAGAGTAAAGCTGACCAGAAATACTTTGCCGCGCGAAAGGACGCAGATACACGCAACAACGAGATTCGATCATTGCGGCACCAGAACAGCAAGAGTTCGGAAATCATCGCCCAGCTCAAGGACCTCGAATCACAGAACCGTACCCTACTGGGTAATTTGGATAAACAGTTGACCGATTTGAAACAAGCAAATGCCGCCCTGATGACGGAGAACAAGAAGATGGAAACGGCAAGCCTCGATGCTCTCCGCCGTACTGAATCTCTGAACAAGCAAGTTGCTGACCTGACAAACCTGGTCAAATCTAAAGATGCGGCGTCTGCTGTGGTTCGTGAGCGCAACACAATGCAAGAGACTGAAGTGGAGAAGATGAAGGTACGCCTCGAGCATGCACAGAAAGATCGCGACAATTGGAAGAATAAGGCATTGAGCAATGCGTCTGAAGAAGAAGAAATGCTTCGGGTAAGTGATACAAGAAAATGACACTGATGTTTTAACCCATTTTAACCTGCTTCTAGACGTTTGCTTTATGCACTATTTGTCGTATCAATTTCAAGAACACGGCGTTGAAGACGTGTGGTCACTTATTCTGCAACCAATGTGTGGATGATCGCATCAGCAATCGCATGCGGAAATGTCCTACCTGCTCCCGAGCATTTGACAAGATGGACGTTATGCCCGTCCATCATTGAACGAATGTACCGAGAGCGCCATGGAAACGACCTATCTTGCACCTTACTTCTGTCCCTTATATATGCGATACCTCTTTTTATACTTCATTAATTGCTTGCGTCAAGCATTGAGCATCCATTCTATACCTTTCAGGCATTTGGGGGTGGCCATATATCCGCCTTCACCGGACTACGTTGGGCCACTATGATCTGGACAGCGCATCTTGACGGTTTTCTTCTCTGGGCTAGATGACTACTCTTGGAAAGTCATCCGTGTATTTCTAAACCACTCAGCGGAACACTACACGAGCTGCTGTATGCATGTATATACTCTTTGTAAAGAAAGGAGGGTCTCGGGGGTAGGGGTGGTTGAGAGTCAGTGTATAAAATAGCAGGATAAATGGAAAGCGTCGATTATGCTACCAATAAGAGTTTCGGAAACTCTGGTACATCTATCCAATGGGGTGATTGTCTATCTACGGCTGGTTGAACCAAAACCAGTGCTCTCATGACGGTTTGAATTGTTAGACCCAGAAGACGATCCAGAACGACCACCCCATCCAGAACCTCCACGTCCGATGCTGCCATACCCATCGTTGTGGTGACTGTAATGGTTTTGCTGATTACGGCTACCAGCCCAATATCCTGCTGCGGCTCCTCCTGCGGCACCACTCCAGAACCCGGGTCTCCAAGTGTCGGATTGCGAAGAAGGCTTAGAACCGGGATATGGAGGTGGAGGGTCATCGCCATCAGGACCCCATCCAGGGCCCCATCCTCCAGATGACCATCCGTCGCGACGGCGTCGTGGTCGGTTAGAGTTGCCGCCAGCCTCTTGTGCTCTGTAGCACGCTGAGTAGATGATCCAGCCAAGAATAGCAACGAAAATAATCGTGAAGAGTAGAGCCCCCCAATCGGTACCACCTCTGCCGTCACTAAACCATCCTCCGTTGGCGATATTTGGATAACGACGTTCGCCCTTCCTTGTCAAGGCAACTCTGTACTCAACACCGCAACTACCCTTGAGAACATAAGGGTCGTCGGGAGAGTTATAACCCTCACAGATCACATCCGTAGTAACAAGCTTGAGCTCTTCTGGAAGCGAGGCAGTACAGCTCCATTGAATATCCTCATCACCCCAGCCGGAGCCTTCATTGGTGCAACGCATCACATCAATGTCGTAGAGTTCACAGAGCGCCTTCTTGGAGACGCAGCGCAGTTGGGGGATAGCGCCAACACGGCGATGGTTCGTCATGGCTCCATTGCCGCGGAGGGTGAGAGATCGCACATCGGAAAGCTTGACGGCATCCTTGGGGCGGGCGGCCAGCGCAAGAGCCGGCAGTGCAAGTAGCCAGGCGAGAGAGCCAGGTATCATGATGTTTGGGGGCTATGACGCTATAGGGTCGACTATACGGACACTGTTTGCGAGCCTATGCCCGTATGCTTATCGCGAGATTCTCAAATGGCGAGTATGGTGAGGTTTTGGAAGTGATAGGAGTTTAGTTTTATTTTGGACAGAAGGAGACGTGTTGGGTTGGACACGTGCCGTGGCGATAAGAAGAAGTCTAAAGATGGACTTGAATGAGATGATGTGGCGATCTGTAGTAAGGTCTGATGACTTGTTCAGAGCCTGTGGTAGCATCCAATGAAAAGACAAAAAGACGATTGTTGCCTAAGGCTTGAAGTAGTAGTCATGGGAGCAAAAATGGCCAAACTCTGTATTGACAGCTGTAGAAAGAGCCCTGGCCTTCTGAAGATACTATTACATTTGTCTCGTTCTCATGAGTAGGTCAGTGTATTCGATTATCTCGCTGATCTGAATCTCCAAGGTTGCCATCATGGCATCCAATTTGTCCTAATTGAAGCCCCACGTAAGCATCTTTCGTTCCAGAGGACTTCGGTTATAGCAACATAAGGTAGAGTCAAGAAAAAAAGAACAAGAATACAAAGTCATACGATTTTCATTGCGTTCTGCTTAGTAATAATCCATGAAGCTCATACTATCGTAAACCACATCTGCTTCATCCGTTTATCGCCCCATAACCATGAAACAATCCTTTATATGAAACTGTGGAACCTTACCTGTACTTATTTACAAGAATATTATTATATAGATGCCCGGGAAGCAAGAAAACTTCAGACCTTGAGATAGGATGCCAAAAATAAACTTACTAAAGAGCCCCCTAATTTTATGCTAACTCACCTAAATCTTTTTGTCATTTAGGGTCGAAGCCTTTAGTTTTCTTGTCTCCCCTAGAGATGTCATCAACCTGACGGTCACAGCGACACAATACAAGCATTGTCATGCTTTGTCTCACACGAATGCCCCTTGAGAACACTCGACAGAACGGCCATGGGGTCTACTCGAACGCGCCCGTCGTTGCGTACAAGTCAAGTTCGGGGGGAAAAACTCATTTGATAACAGCAGCAGCAGCAGCAGCAGGATGCATCGTGTTGGCATGAGTCCCTGAGCAAGGATGCTGATAATACATGGCCTAGGATGCAAGATCTTTCGCTCGATTACACATGGCCTTGCATGAAACGTGTAATGTTCAAAATCCTCCAGGCTCCACGCAGATAAAATTCACGACGACTCACAGCCTCCTAGATAAACGCCATTGAAGATGCTAGGGCTGACTTCACAGACCGATATTGATTTGATGACTTGGGAAATTCACTCCAGAATAGAGCACAAAATTTGAAGCGCACTGCCCGAGCGGCTTCCCACGTTCCACACTATCTGTGCATTCAACAGGATGTTATTCTGCGGTTGACTTGCATTACCGAGTTGCAGCCATCCATCTTCGCGAATGCGAGAATTACGAAGTTGTTGGTTAGGCTAGTCATCATAATAAGCCACGCAATCTAGAATTTATCGGATTTACCAACTAACACCAGTAACGGATACGAAAATAAGTTTAATGACCGGAATTCGGACTCGGGAGCACCCGATCACCTCTGAGCCTCATTCTAATCGGGAACCGGCATCAAATACTCACCGACCTCCGATGACCACCACCAATCTTGAACAGGATTGTTAGTTTACCCGACTCTCCTGAAGACCACATTCACTTGGTATTGAACGAGATTGTTATTGCTCTTCTCATTATTGTGCAGCATACAGACCCATCTGTGTACCAGAGGTGCTACCATACTCGAACCTCATCGAGGTGACATGAATCTGATGCACAACGGCCTGTGTATTGCAATGCTCGCCCCCTGTGATACAGCGATGGGTCATTCAAGATCAATCTGGAACCTGTTGCTCTTGGTCACTGATCATGGCTTCTGCTCGAGGCATGTGGAGTGGACCAATAATGTATCGCCCAATAGTGGTTATTGCGTCCAAGGACTCTTGGATGAAATTCGCCCGAATCGTGGCAACGAAGCGTGCCGAAGTCCCGTGCTTATTATTTACCCGGTTCCAGTCTCGACTGTCATTCAAAGACTCCGAAGCCTGGAGTAATAAAAGTGAACCGATAGTGGCAGATTGAAGCGAGCCGGGCGCTGTCCGAAAGCAGCAACCGTTTCGACGCCGCAGAATTGGTCCACAGAAGCTCGGCCATCTAACCGCACTCTGCTACAAATAGTTTGATCGTCGGTGGGAAAAGGCAGGAGATATGAATGTGGAGCCAAGAGTTACAAGATAGAGGAGGAAATATTTTTATTTTATAAGAAAAAAATTGTCAAGTTACCAATGATGCGTTTAATAGATCAAAATAATCAAATCTTAGAGAGATATTGAATTGCTAGAATTATTAAATTTAATACTTGCTGGTATTCATATAAGAAAGACCATATATAATTCTTTAGCCTTTTCTTTTCAACCTAACCGAGTTGAAGAGTGAGAGTAAGCATAGATGCATTTTTGCTCCGTAGGATTACCTACTACGGGTTGTCGGACTACTGCGGGAGTCCGAGGGCATATCCAATGATTCAAGACAGTTAGAGACGGACAGCCAAAGACAATATACGCGGTGAGATGACTCAAACAATTGGTACATACGCATCTTTTTCACCGGCAGGATTGTACAGTCTCCATCGCCACAGGAATCGCTGGGCTCCCAAGACATTGGATGCTGAGATCAATCACACACAGATCAGAGATCCCTGTATTGGACCGGCTTACGGGGCCTTGAATACGCCTGAGCATGAGTGACAAGTGACAATGGAACAAACATTCTTCACCAAGGATGCCCCAATCTGCAAGAACCCCATATTGGAGTCGCCAATGAATGATTAGCGGCGGAAAAGGGAAACGAAGCGTAATCGACCTCTGACCAGGCCTGCTAGGTTGTCTATTCCCGGTGCCCTTTTTGTGTCCCGCCGTCCGACAGCAAGGTACGCTAATAAGCCAGTCCAACAGACGGAGCGAGGGTGTGGGATGTGTTGCCCAAGCTCAGTTATTTAAATAAATTGTTCATTCATCTCGAGTCGCATTTTCTTGTGTTCTCGATCGAGAAATAAAACAGACCCCTCGCCCACTGTTTATCACCAACACAGCCCGTACAGACAGGAGACTGCTCATCTGGGGCCCCATCCTTGCCCATGTTGCAGCGCATTCGATTTCAATTCTCTGTGCGAAAATAGATGGACGCTCAATACGCATGATTCGCTAATCTCGACGACAACCACCTCAACTCAACACCTACTGGTGCTTCCTTTTCGCCCAAGGGTGTTTCTCACCCTGTCCATAATTTACTGAGCCCCTTCCTCTTCTTAATCACCATACGCGCTGGTTCTCCAAGAGCCATATCATCACCATGGCCGAAATTTCGGAAAAGACAGCCGCTGCAACAAGTAGCAGCAATCCCTCGCGACCATCGTCGTCAAGCCACAGCGGGAGTGGTTCAACCGACAAAGATGCAGTTCGCCCACACATGAAATCTTCGAGCGACCCCAGCAACGAAAAGCTGGACTTGACAAAGGCCGATTCAGCAGTCATCGTGCCCCCCCAAGCAGAAAACATCGAGGATCACTATCGACACTTGCCACCTGACGAAGCCGAGGTATTGCGACGCCAAGTCGTTAGTCCCGAAGTCAAGCAGGGTGTCGCTGTACTATACCGATATGCATCCAGCAACGACATCCTCATCATTATAGTCTCCAGTATTTGCGCTATTGCTGGCGGTGCTGCGCTTCCTCTTATGACTGTTGTCTTCGGAAACCTTCAAGGCGTTTTCCAAGACTTTTTTGTGAATCGTTCGTTGAGCTCCAGTGCCTTCAACGATAAATTGGTGGGATTTGTTTTGTACTTTGTCTATTTAGGCATTGGCGAATTCATTGTCGTATATGTGTCGACCTGTGGCTTCATCTATACCGGCGAAAATATTTCTGCGAAAATTCGCATGCATTACCTTGAAAGTTGTCTACGCCAGAATATCGGTTTTTTCGACAAGCTTGGCGCAGGCGAGGTCACCACAAGAATTACGTCCGACACGAATCTCATCCAAGATGGCATCTCCGAGAAGGTCTCTCTCACTCTTGCAGCTGTGGCTACATTCGTCTCGGCCTTTGTCATCGGTTTCATCAAGTACTGGAAACTGACCCTGATCCTTTTTTCCACCGTCATTGCTCTTCTGATCAACATGGGCGGTGGTTCGTCCTTCATATTAAAATACAATCGACAAAGTCTTGAAGCCTATGCTCATGGAGGAAGTCTTGCAGATGAGGTAATAAGTTCTATTCGCAACGCTATAGCATTTGGTACCCAGGAAAGACTTGCCCGACAATACGATGCACACCTCAAGAATGCTGAGCACTTCGGTTTCCGGGTCAAAGGCGCTGTCGCTTGTATGATTGCAGGTATGTGTTATCTTTTTACTTTTGATCGTCTTGGGGGTCATCTAGCTCTCCTTTTGGAGGTGGGGCGGGGATGGTGCATGCGAATGGCTTCCACCACAACCTAGCGATCTACCACCAAACACTAGTCTTGTGTATTCTTCCCTCCTAGCATCCTCAATTTTTTCCATTTTCTTTTTATGAACATTCTTAGCAGTACAAATTTCTAATGAAATCAGGTATGATGCTGGTCTTGTACCTCAACTATGGCCTTGCCTTTTGGCAAGGTAGCAAGATGCTTGTGGATGGTGAAACTTCACTTTCCAATATCCTCACTATCCTTATGGCCGTGATGATAGGTGCCTTCAACCTAGGTAACGTCGCTCCCAACATTCAGGTATGTTTCTCCCAGTTTCTTCCACTCCTCTAGCTATGATTTGCGGCCTTTGCTGCCGGCAGGTTGCGTTATTGGATAGATATCACCTATGTACTATATAAAAGCTAATGTTATTCACAGGCTTTTACGAATGCCATTGCTGCTGCTGCCAAGATCTTCAATACAATCGATCGTGTTTCTCCCCTCGATTCCTCCAGCAATGAGGGTGAGAGGCTCGAGGAAATCCAAGGCTCCATCAAGCTTTCTGGCATCAAACACATCTACCCGTCTCGCCCGGAAGTCACGGTTATGCATGATGTGAGTCTTGAAATCCCTGCCGGCAAGGTAACGGCTCTCGTTGGGGCTTCAGGCTCAGGCAAATCGACGATTGTGGGCTTGGTTGAACGCTTCTACGATCCTGTGCAAGGCACAGTTTACCTGGATGGGCACGACATCTCTAAGCTTAATCTCCGATGGCTACGACAACAAATGGCTCTTGTCAGCCAAGAACCTACACTCTTTGGCACTACTATCTTTAACAACATTCGGCACGGTTTGATCGGCACCAAGTATGAAGATGCGAGCGAGGAGAAACAGCGTGAACTGGTTATCGAAGCAGCCAAGAAGGCAAACGCGCATGACTTTGTTTCTGCTCTTCCCGAAAAGTATGAAACCAACGTTGGAGAACGAGGATTTCTCCTTTCAGGTGGCCAGAAGCAGCGTATTGCTATCGCTCGTGCCGTCGTTTCTGACCCTAAAAGTAAGTCTACTGACTGGAGGGAAAACTTGAGATCTTTGACCAAAGTCTAAGAGACTTTTGGATTTATCCTAAAATATCCTAAACTTGCCTAAGTTAAGAAAACCTAAATTTGATACTTGGGCAAGTTTAGGGTACCTTAGGATAAACCTCAAGTTTTGTTACATCCCCAGAACCACCCACCCCACCTTTCCCTATGATTAGTCGACATTCTCTGAACTAACATGATCCTAGTTCTCCTCCTCGACGAAGCAACAAGCGCTCTCGATACCAAGTCGGAGGGTGTTGTGCAGGCTGCCCTTGAGAACGCTTCTGAGGGTCGTACAACCATCACCATTGCTCATCGTCTTTCAACTATTAGGGATGCCCACAACATCGTTGTGATGTCCGATGGTCGAATTGTAGAACAGGGTACTCACAACGAACTTCTAGAGAAGAAGAGTGCATACTTCAAGCTCGTTTCGGCCCAGGCCCTAAAGATTGATCTTAGCGAGAAGCAAGCTGCCATTGACGAGGAGGAAGTATCACTCATACGGAAGATGACAAGCGAGAAGCAAGCTGCAATTATCGCCGACCCTGACGATGACATCGCAGCCAAGCTGGATCGCACCAGCACCACAAAATCTGCATCGAGTCTGGCTCTTCAAGGTCGCAAAGCGGAGGGTGAACAAGAATATGGCATGTGGACACTTATCAAACTCATTGCATCTTTCAACACTAGGGAATGGAAGCTCATGATTGTTGGTCTGTTCTTCTCTGTTATCGGTGGTGCAGGCAACCCAACTCAAGCTGGTAAGCCAAGTTCTGTTTTCTCTCTTCAGGTAACGCGCTTTGGCTAATTCTGATACAGTTTTCTTTGCCAAGCAGATCACGACTCTGTCAGCGCCAGTGACAGATCAAAACCGCCACCAAATCAAGAAAGATTCTGATTTTTGGAGCGCCATGTATCTCATGCTCGCCTTTGTTCAGTTGTTTGCATTCATCATTCAGGGTGTCTTGTTCGCTAAATGTTCCGAGCGACTGGTCCACAGAGTACGAGACCGAGCTTTCCGAACCATGCTTCGCCAAGACGTTGCCTTCTTTGACCGCGATGAGAACACCGCAGGAGCCCTCACTTCATTTCTTTCCACTGAAACAACTCACGTTGCTGGACTGAGCGGCGTGACTTTGGGGACACTGTTAATGGTTGGCACAACACTCATTTCTGCCATGGCTCTATCTCTAGCAATTCAGTGGAAGCTGTCACTCGTGTGTATCGCAACGATCCCCGTCCTCCTGGGATGCGGCTTTTTCCGCTTCTGGATGCTCGCTCATTTTCAGCGCCGCTCTAAGGCTGCCTACGACAGTTCTGCCAGCTTTGCCTCGGAGGCAATATCCGCCATCCGAACCGTCGCTGCGTTGACACGAGAAGAGGATGTTTTGAAGCAGTACAGAGACTCTCTGGCCATACAGCAACGCAAGAGCTTGATCTCGGTCTTGAAATCCTCTACACTCTATGCCGCCTCACAGTCCCTGCTATTCGCCTGCTTCGCTTTAGGCTTCTGGTGGGGGGGTCATTTGATCAGTCGATTCGAACTGAGCATGTTTCAGTTCTTCCTCTGCTTTATGGCGGTGGTATTTTCAGCCCAATCTGCCGGTACGGTGTTCTCTTTTGCTCCTGATATGGGAAAAGCTCATCACGCTGCTGGTGAAATGAAGAAGTTGTTTGACAGGCAGCCCGTCGTGGATACGTGGTCGGACAGCGGAGAGCGTCTGCCTCATGTTGAGGGTACCCTAGAGTTCCGTGACGTTCACTTTCGGTATCCTACTCGACCCGAGCAACCTGTTCTGCGTGGGCTGAATCTTGTCGTAAGACCTGGACAGTATATTGCCCTTGTTGGAGCCTCCGGTTGCGGGAAATCAACCACGATTGCGCTTCTAGAACGATTCTACGATCCTCTTTCTGGTGGGGTGTTCATTGATGGTCACGAGGTCAGCACGCTGAATGTAAATGACTATCGATCACACATTGCGCTTGTCAGTCAGGAGCCTACGCTTTACCAAGGAACCATCAAAGACAACATACTTTTAGGTACTGCCCGCGAGGATATCTCAGATAAAGATGTCGAATTTGCCTGTCGTGAGGCTAATATCTATGACTTTATCGTGTCGCTTCCTGACGGCTTCAATACTATTGTTGGTAGTAAGGGTGCGTTATTGTCTGGTGGGCAGAAGCAGCGAATTGCTATTGCACGAGCTTTGATCCGAGATCCCAAGATCTTGCTCCTTGACGAAGCAACATCAGCCCTAGACTCTGAGTCAGAGCACGTCGTACAGGCTGCGTTGGACAAGGCGGCCAAGGGTCGAACCACCATCGCCGTTGCGCATCGTCTGAGCACCATTCAAAAGGCTGATGTCATTTATGTTTTTGATCAAGGTCGTATCGTCGAGGAAGGAACACACACGGAGCTGATGAAGAAGAATGGACGTTACGCTGAGTTGGTTAACTTGCAGAGCCTCGAGAAGCAGATTTCACGTTAAAGCAAACAGTGGATCAAAAAATTTCATTCTGTAGAAAGCATGTTCCTCGTGAACGCTTTGATTATCCCCTAACCATGATATCCCTCGTGTCAAAGCAAAAAGTCGTGATCCTCCCAAATACCCATGTGCTATGTCGCTTAGTTGCGCTCACCTCGGAGGCGGCCGGCGAGCTGTTTTTTTTTTTTTTTTTTAAATTAAAAAAAATTAAAAAAAAATTAAGAATTGGTCATATCTGCATCTGCTTCACCACCATCACTGGTGGCAGAGGAGGAGGGGGGCGGGGCGGGGGCAGCAGCAAGAGCAGGAAAGTAATGTTGGGAGATTGGTGATTACTCAGGCGGAATTGTGTGACTTTGCTGCATTGTATTGGCGTTTGGGCGATCCGTTGTTAGTAGGGACATCCCCCTCTTGAAGCAAGGAGGACATTTTCTCATTATTGTTTGTAATATTCCTGATGTATAACCATCTGATCAATCAACTCTCTTCGAAAATTTCAATGTCATGCCACTGACCGTCGTGCTAACTGTGAATGTGTGATTAATGCCCAGTCTCCATGAGGGATGGTGGTTTAGACACACTGGGGCAATCCGAGTGCCACCACATGGCTATCGCGTGGAGCAGCACATCAAAAACAGGGAGGAATTGAGAGAAGCAACCAGAAGCAGTATCGATCTACACAACAGGGAATGGGGAAAGGGTCTCGAACATGACAGCTGAGAGACTCGTAGGTGCGCCTTGCAACTACCAACTCTTGGCAGTTGGACGAGCAATACTGGAAGTTCTAGAAGACGATAATGGCTGACGGGTACACACAGGGGATAACGGCATTGTTTATGGTATCTAACTTGGGTGGCAGACGCAGCCATAAAGGATCAGTCACTCGTTTACGTTTATGGCCGAACGAACCGTCCAACGGCTGAGAATGCGGGAATGAGAGTTGAATGATAGGGCATTGGAGTGAAGCATGAATTGTTGGATGCTGTCTATGTAATATTTAGACAAGTTTGCAATAAATCGCGTTGTTCATATTTGAGAGTCGCTTGATGATCGGGACGTAACACATCGTATCGCATCAGAGGCTAGAGTTTAGCTAGGGCAGGGATTTCTTGGCAGGGGAGCAAAGCTTTTAATTGGAGAGAGCTAGGAAGCCAAGGAAATTACTTTAGGCGTTACGGAAACCATGCAAGGTACGCGAGAAGCTCTGTCGGGTCTCGGTGGAGATTGAAAGGACGTCAGAAGAATTCAACTTGGCCTCAGGGAGTAAGAAAACTTCCGACCTTTAATCGGGCAGTCAGGGTGCCAAAAACAACTGGTCTAAAAGCCTACTAAGTTATACTTGACTCACCCAAGTCTTTTTTTACCGCTCAGGGGCCTGTCCTGGCTTGGGAAGCAGGCACAGTGGTGGGAGAGAATCACTGATTAAATCAACGCCACCTGAATAACCGTCATCGGATAGAACCATTCCCGTACTGGCCTGAAGCTGACGAGTGCCATCTCAGTTGAGGAAACGAAACATTGCGACGGAATGAAACGAAACGGTGAGAATGAATGAACAATCTTGGAAGTTTTCAGTCGCGTGCATGCATGCATGAACTGAACTTCAACTGACAGACCTGATCGAGAACGGATAGTCCCTCCGCAGCACCCACCCAGCGCCCACCATCCACCAATAAACCTTGGAATGAGGTGATGCCCTGAAGCGATCCTACCTACGCTAGAAATCGGTTGTAGATGCTATTTTTTGCCTTGTCGTGGCTGGATCTATGGTAATGGTGGCTGGTCCGTTATGGGGAAGCGAGATTTGACCCTCCCCTTTTCTAGTCGCCTGTGTATCACGGGGTTTTCTAAGCCTTGCCGTCTTCAGCTCGATGTCCGTTTCGACCTGAGAATACATGTGGGAACATGCATTTTGGCTTATGAACAGTCAATCGTGTAACCCGGAGAATATGAGAGTGTTGTGTAGGCATGCAATGCCGTTCGGAGAATGGAAGTTCCCTCTAGGACGCCGGTAGTAAGCGGGCCGGCTTGAAACATAATTGAACCCTGGTAACCTAAGAATGTGAATATGGACGCGTAAGGCGCTGAAGGAGGTTTCTCTTCTTCTACAATTGATGTTTTGTGGTTTGTCTGTGTATCAGGAGAGAGATGCCGGAGTGGGTGGTAGTACACAGAGTTGGGTGATCAATTATTAGCAGACTTTTCACTATACCCTCCTAAACCGAATCACTGTGCAGCACTCTTTTACGAATCTATCTAATTCATTTTGTATAAACTTCGCATTATTGTCCAGTTACAGTACACACTCTACACTCTAGGTGGTACGGTACAGCACACTTCATCAGGCCCAGTCAATAAACCGTCGCGCTAACAGACACTACTGCAAGCCTCAAAGGAGGGTTTAATTATCCTTGCTATTGCCTGGGTTCAAGCCATGGGTCGGTCTCTCTGCTCTTGAATATGATTGATTCATTGATGCCTGCTCGATCCTGGTCAAATTGACAAGCATCAAAAGCAAGACAGGGCCTGGGCTGGAATCGTTTGTCTCCCCTCCGACTTGACCCGCTAGAGTCAACTTGGTTGTCCTTGTAGGGGTTGTTGCTTTCTTGTCCGGCATCACTGACTCCCATTTCCCGTGATATCCACTTAGAATTCTATACTGGCATCTTTAATCAAGTGGTGGGCGCCCTCTTCCTTTCCTTCGTTTTCTTTTTTGCTTGCGCAGCCGTTGAGTTACAGACCTCCCTCTACTTCAGGTGCTGTTAGAGCCGTCGTCGATCACTCGTTTCTTGACCCCATTCATTCGTTAACTTCCGTCTTTGCTCACCCGCTCCAATACTCCTTTTCGACCTACTCACGACGATCATTTTCAACCCCAGACTCAACTTCAGGTCCAACTGCAACTGCAACATACAGTCACTCGTTCTTTCTTTACATCCTGTCTTCTTTGAATAAGTACATCTGTGGCCGCATCAACCGCTACCAAATTTGCGCAAGTCTCGAACACCTAATAGCAACTCTACGGCCATCTCAACTCCCCCTGGCAACCAATCCCATCTCGCATTTGGTATATCACGCACCACATTACACTCGTTCTCGACCATCGAAGTTGCAAGAGGACCCCCGCGAACGAATCTCATTTATCCATTGACTTCCCACTCATCGGAAGTGTCATCCGACTTGGAAACTCGCAATTGCGCTATGCAACGAGAACAATAAAGATCCCCCACCGAGAAATTGTTAAATATTGGCATTCGGCGCCAATTGATTGACTCACTACCGCTACAACTGTCGCTTCAGTGTGTGCTTCACTATCGAATACTGACCTACCATCACCTTTTATCGTGTCAAATTGGGCCCATCGTGGTGAAACACATTCAATCTTGTGATTGTCTGTGCTGCCAATCCACTCAAAGGCTGTACACATCGCCATCAATTCGATTGCTGCACATACTTGAAATACGATTAATACATCTTGGCGTCTTTCGCCTCGTCGCTCGTTATCATGGCTTCATCATCGTGGCCTGCCTCAAAACAGACTTGCAGTAGGCCGAAGCCCATCAGCTACCGCGCGCCCCGCTTGCGAATAGCATTATCATGTCTCCTACTCCTTGCATGTCTTACTTCTACAGTCCTAGCGGGTACTGAGACACCATCATCTTCACTCCGGCATCGACGACACCACGCACCTACGATCAATCGATACGAGCTACACCGACGCAAGGATGAAGATGAAGTCAAGGAGATCGTCAACAAGGAAACTCCTTCCAAAACCGAGAGCAAATCCAAGGCAACAACTGTCACCATTCAACGTGCTGCAAAGACTGCTGCTGCGACAAACACACCTTTACCTGAAGCTTTTGATGGAAATTTGTCAGCCGAGCTTTCGACCACATCAGATAGTAACTGTCCCGCGTTCCTGAATGGAATCCTCTCCGACCCTTCTTACGAAACTTGCTACCCCCTCTCCATGATGCTCCAGGTAAGTTTCAGTCAACGGATGACAGGTAGGCCATAAATATTAACGAAATCCTAGACATCCCGTGGCTTCTTTGAAGCTCAGAAGCAGCTCTTGAGCATAGTCCGAGTGCTTGATGCAACATGTGCTGCAAACGTCACATACTGCACTGACTACTTCGATGCTGCAGCGCGCAACCTCACTGCATCAGAGAACTGCAAGCAAGAATGGGAATCGGGCAACACCATCGTCAAGCAGTTCCTTTATGGTATGAAAGCCTACGAGATGATGTACAAGGCTACCTGCCTTCAAACACCCGAGGATGATATGTATTGTTACGCCAATGCTGTCACAAACACCACGACCGCCGCCAACGCCTACTTCTACTACCTACCTTATAACCTTACCTTGCCTGGTAGCACCAACCCTTCATGCAGTTGGTGCATACAAGAGACTATGAACATCTTCCACGCGGCCGCCGAAGACCGTTCTCAACCTGTCGCACTCACCTATGAAAGCGCAGCTCGACAAGTAAATACTCTCTGTGGCCCAGATTTCGTCAATAGCACTTTGCCCCCAGAAGAGACCAACCTGGCGCATATGTTTGCCCCTTCGTGGGTTGGCTTAGTACTTGCTCTCTCCAGTGCAGCACTGGTCAATGCTGTGTTATAGAATATCAACCTTGAACAGCACCACCTCAACCGTACTTCTTCAACTTCTTCTCAATTTTCGACGGCTATTATTTTAATCAGTTATGACTACAGATCCATATGCGGGGTTTGTATTTTCTCTTCTGATACGATGCACTTGGCATATTTTTATGACTTGATACCCTTGCCAAATTCTTTACTTTTATTTCTTGAACCGACTAATGGAAGCACACCAACATGCAACACTACAAGCTATAATATTATCTTATGAGGGTACACACCTTAATTCTTTTTCTGCCATAGCCGACTTGGCACTTTTTGCTAGATTGTTGTAAGAGTGTGATTTGGGAAAGCGAGCACAGCCTGGAGTTTCTTCACAGCGGCATTCTGGTTGGGCATGGTGGGTTTATGTTTTGTCCCTTTTTTTTTTTTGGATTCAATGGATGAGCGAGCTTGCGACATGATAGACCGGAGAACTTCAAAAGCGTGACGGGCTTCAAATGGGAAAGGGTGGGACAGAATATCGGTGCATTACTTAGAGGAACTATGAGGACTGAGCACCCTACTGCTAATGGTCCGTATATTGAGCACGATTCGTTAGATATATGGAGCTCAGTAAACAACTCTTCAGAGAAATATAGGCAGATGGAATAGAGAGATGACCTACCCGACCGGCACAAGAGAGCTTCTTTGACTACTAACCCCCTAAGATGACCTCTCATGCCTCATTTTCGTACCTTGATCACATCCCCTGGCTATCAAACCTGACTCGATTGTGGACGTGTGAAGCCTTAAGCTACACGCGAGTAATCACACGCAGCCAGGTTTGCTAAGATATGTTTGCGCCTGCGTACAGCCTGATGTAGTATACAACAAACTGGACTCCTCGTGCTGACGGCTGAACTAACTCATCCTGTATAACGGGTGCGATAGTCAGTTCGTGCCCAGGACGCTTGTTGTCAAGCTAACTTTAACAAAGTAGTTACTTCGTTTCAACTGTTGGATAGATGGATCTTAAAGGATTCATCAGATCATTTGGGGAGGTGCCACGGGACCGAGTTGTAAGTGAGCATCATCAATGCTGGATGGAGGAGGGCTAGATAGCAATGGCTGTTCGTCTTTTGTTTGTTGATAACGCCCAAACATGCATGTGTAGTGTAGTAGGGACTAACACAGTCGCTGGCTGACTTCATTGGGTCAGAGCTCGTCTTCAAGCTGTTGTGGAACGTAGCCAAGCTTGATGGTAAGCCGCAGTGAGGGGATGGTGTTAATGTGAAACTGTTCCAAGGCCATGGAACTGGATGCACACGCATGCATACAAAGAAGGCCCTTCAATAACGTATGGTGTCATCTTGGCATATAATTCAGTTAAAATATGGTTTTTACTGTTGAAGGTCTCAATTCTGTGATGTATACCATGTGACCCTGCCAATAGTTGGGTATACAACGAGAACGGACGGTCATTTCTCAAAAGACGGGAGAATGACGAGGAAATCAATCCTCGATACTCTATTATTGGGCCGTTTCGTGGGTGATATCTCATTATTAAATAAGCCCTGATAGCAAATTTCTTGGTGCTCATGGTCGGCTGCTATCACCAACAAGATGCATTCACCTTTAAGCGTAGGAGCCAATCACAGGTTAGCTCTGACAAACCAACTGCAGGGTGGTCGATTAGGCTTGCAACGACTTTTTAACCATTCAATTCCATGCCTGTACGGATACAACTTGGATCAGCTGTTCCTCTGATTGTTTGGGCCCGTCGTGTGTTATAGACTGGACTGAAGGGCCGAGCCTGTATCTGTACAAGAGAGTCTGCTAGCCAGTTGCCAGGCCAGAGCTCCAGAGATGGCGTCTTGGTTCGCGTATCTCAACGAATAATAATGTGCATTATGTTGTGTCCGAAATGTAACCAGCAGAATTGAGAGTTCAAAGCTGAATGGCGTGGAAATAACGAATTACTAGACGCGTCCTAGCTTGCTTGTTCGCCCACGCTCCGGGTCCATGGAGCATTATATCTCTGGATCGAGCAGACGACCATACCGCTATGCATCACCGATGCGTGATTTTGGCATGATAGAAGCCATTTAGGGGGAAGAAGGCGGAGGAAAGTCGCCGGTTGCTGTTTCGAGGTTACAATCCTGGACGGACAGCGACGATGAGGATTGTACTTCAAAGGGAGAAAGGGAACCTCAGCCCCACATCTAACTTGAATAGTGGAGGCGATCATGTCAATCGGTGAATACTGATAAAATGCTCGTAGTAGTTTCAGAGGTTTGGCTCTTGCCACTCAAACGACATACATGCCTCGTTGGGGAAAAGCCAGGACCTAGTTCCGGATATGCATGTGCAGTCAGCAGGCTTAGTACAATGAACAGTGGCATACGTGCCAGGAAACCTATCAGCAATGTCAAAACAGCTTGGGGTTTCTGCTCTAGACGCCCAGGTTATACTGCATGTCGACGTACATATCTGCACTACGAATAACAGCATCGATTTCAGCTTATGTGCATGCCAGAAGTGAATGGCTGCAACGAATCAGAGACCGCCCGGGGGATGTTCCGTCGAGGAGGAGGCCAATGAAAGTTATTCCCGTCGGAGAAACGGCACGGAACGCAGTACAAGGGAGCCAGCCTGGTTTGTTACCATGATCTCAACAAAACCTGACGAAGCACGGTGGCGCTGAAACTCAGTTCAAGCCTATGCACCCTATGATTAAAAAGTAATTTAACCTGGTCAGCATATTGGATCGTTCCTTTTTGAAAGGTTGAACGGGATACAGTGGACAGTTTCCATTAGGTATATATCGCCAGAAGAGCCGAGAGCATGCTTAACTACGTTGATGTAGGATCCTCTCGGCTTGTTCAATTGGAAGTAAAGAGGATTGTAAGCGAGAGATTCAAGCCAGTACGGGTACCTAAACTCAAGATAGAGGTAATCAATGACTCCGATCTTCGAGCCGCTGGTGTGGACGTGTGACAGTTGAGAGGTTGCTGGCTGAGACTGAAGAGGTTATGGATGCTCGTTGCCTTAATTAGACACGAAAGAGCTACTTGGCCCTTGCCGGGCATGTCTCCTCGCTAACAAGCATGATTGAGATTCCTCGATAAGATTAAAATTGCCGATCTCCCTTCTGACTTGCTTTCGATCTAGGTACTGTACATAGAATGGAACTAGGATTGTATAGCTTACCCGAGTTTGGGAAGCGGGCACAGACCTGAATCGATCTTGTTAACATCTCGTCCCCATGGGTGTCTTTAGCCAGATTCAGCCCTGGAATATCCTTTAAGCTACCTGAGGTTAGCAGGCCAGACTAAGGGATGCGATTCACGATATTTCAATCCACTGATCTCCATCCCCTTGTGTGTTTCTGATGCCCTGCAGGGAATCCAATGCTTCGATGATCGACCCACCAGAGCCCACATATACCCATCATGAGCTGGCGTGCGATGCCCACCTGAGAGCCAAGATCCCAGACTGACACTTTGCTGGCGGAGGCTGCATTCGTTAGCGTGCACTCAAGATCAGGTAGCTGGAGAGTCCAAGGGAGTCCATCTTTCAAAAAATATGATGGTTTCAAGGCTGACCTACGACAGAGATTGTCTGCGCGACCATGGTAACGACAACGCAATAGACAGGAGAGTTCAGAGTATCCATACACCAACTCCTGTCCTCGATACCTACCTGCTTTCCTAGCCGAGATTCATGATTTGCATACGGAGGTTAGTCTCAAAAGTTATTGCCAAAAGAGACTGTAGTCAATGGGTCCACTTTTAATAAGATACTAAGAGTACATTTGGCGAGATAATAATCACTAATCGTGATTAAACTATAGCAGCTATAGTTAATAATAATTCTATAAGCTTCCCTAAAAACCCTTATAATTATAGGGCTATTATAGGTAAGCCCCTCTATAAGACTTTTTACTTTTTATATATTTATTAAACTGCAAAATGTTAATTAATAGGGCATTTTAGTTAAAAGAAGTGCTTTTCTTAAAATAAAAAAGTTATATAATACTTTATCTTTCTTTTGGAGATTAATTAAAATACATTAAATAAATAATTTAATAAATAAAAAATAATTTAATAATTAAGAGTTTTAAAGCTATATTTTTAAGTAAATAGCTATAATTATAAAATATAAATTATTAATTAATAAAATAAAGTATTATTTTTAAAATTAATTTTTATTTAAAATATTATTATTAATTAAAAAGATATATTTATATTATATTAAGATATANNTTAAGATATATTTCTTTATTATAAATACATTTATATAATATAATAATATTCTTTTTTTAAATTTAAAAGCTATATATAATATTAATAATATATTTAAAAAAAGTAAATATAAAAATAATATTTTAAGATATTAAAAGCAATATTAAATAATTAAATTAATTAAAATAAGTAAAGTATTTTTTAAGAGAAGATAATAAAAATTATAAAACTTAAAAGATTTATAAAAATATAATATTTAAATACTTAATTTAAAGACTTATAATAAAGCTTAAAGTATTACTTTAAGATCTTTTCTTATACTAAATAAAGCTAAAATAAAAAAGTAATTAAAAAAGAAATATACTTTTTATTAACCTTTTTTATATAATTTTAATAAAAAGTTTAATTTATTAAGAGAAAAGATAATAAGCTTATTAATAAATAAATTATAAAAAAGAGCTTTAAAATTAATATTAAAGTCTTATTTATAAGAAAAAAGAGCTTTAAAACTAATATTAAAACCTTATTTATAGAAAAAAAAAAAAGTAAAATAAATTAAAAATAAATAACTTAAAAGAAGGCTTTATTAAAAAAAGATTATTAAAGTAATTTTATTAATTTATAGAAAAGCTAAAAACTTATATTTTATATAAAAAGAAATATAAAAATTTAAACTTTATATTATATTAAATAGTATTTCTTAAAAGTACTTTAAAAAAGTATTTATTATCTTAAAGATAGCTTAATCTTTAGAAATAATAACTTAAAAATAAAAAAGAAATTTAAAAACTCTTTAAGAAGCTTTAATAAAAAGTATAAAACTTAAAAGAGAAGTTAAATTATTTATTAAAGCCTTAAGTATTAATTTTAAAGAAAATAATTATTATTTATTAATAAAAAAATAATTATTATTTATTAATAAAAAAATAATTATTATTTATTAATAAAAAAATAATTATTTATTATAAAATTTAATTACATTAAATTTAAAAATTATAATTTATATCTTTAATAATATTAAATAGTTTAAAAAGCTAAAAATAATATTAAATAAACATAAAGTCTTTATAAAATTAAAATAATTATTAATCTTTAAATATAATAAAGCATAAATTAAATTATAAAATCTATAAAATAAATTATAATTATTTAATTTAAACTATATTATATATTATTTATAAATAGAAATTAATTTAATATT
>NJCR01001505.1:0-48037 GCA_002234235.1 Fusarium hostae
ATGCTTATCATATACGTTATATAAAGAATACCTCTTTAATATATCTATAAGAGCAGCTAATATTACTAAAGAGCTGCTTTTAAATTAATAGAGATTAATTTAATTATAGTTTTAAATTATAAGAGTGTAAAGATAAGTAGTCTATATATAGAGTTTTAAAATAAATATAAAGTAAAGGTGGGGTTTAGGAATTTAAAGGAATTATATAAAGTCTATTTATATAAGTTAGTTAGTAAACATTAAATTAACCTAAAGTTATAACTAGCTTCATTACTTAAATACATATAATGGGGCATATAACTAATTAACTTTATATATAAAAATAAATAAAGTGAAACTAGTAAAAAGTTAGTAGTTTAAACTAGGAATAATAATAAATATATTATTTATATAATAACTATAAATAATAAAATAAATATAATAAATATAAGCACTTTATAAATATAATTATAATAATTAAAAGAGATTTTTAAAATATAAAGAGGGCATTTAAGGTATATAATTATAAATAGTTAAAATATTAACATCTTTTTACTTTAAGAAAATATATTAAATTAAAGTAATTATATATTTTAAAAAAGAATATTAAAATCTATAAGGTATTTTACTTAAATAATCCTTAAAATAGAAATAAATAAATTTACTTAATTAAATAAATCTTAAAAGAGTATAATATAATATATTAACCTAAAAAGAGGGGATAAAAAATTACCTTAATTCCATAAGCAATAATATTACAGATAATCATAAGAATAAGCCTAATTATATAAGCAATAACATCAGGCATAATAGGGCATAAATTACAATACACTTTTGCCAATCTGGTTTAACAAGAGCCATCCTGACCTGGGGGAGCATGGTCTAACCAGACTCTTCCCCAGATTGACTTTAATTTCGGGCTTCTCTCCGCATATTCCCCAGCCATACGCAGCTCAATTTCAGTCTCATGATCATCAATCGATTCCCAAGGGTAATTCCCATCAAGGATGTTCTTCCTCGGTTCAAACGCCACCGAGTGTAATGCGCTCAAAAAAAGCTTTCTGCGCTACATCTTTGGCCCGAGAAATGCCAGTTCGGTCATTGTTTAGACGAAGTTGGTGCAGGTGATCAAGCCTCTTATGATTTGTAGTGGTATGAAGTCTCGGATATCGTTGCCGTGATATCCCTGACAGATGCGCCTGATTGGATCTCTTAGATCCGTGACGTCGTCCAACCACCGTAGATGAACGGACTTGTTTCCGCGACCCCCAGTCAAACTCAATTATTCCCCTCCGCAGTGGGGTTTGCGATTATAGCTCACAAGCCTGGTCGCTGGAACCAGGCCACAGACAGACAAGTCTGGGGCCCCGCGTTCTGTTGTGGAGGAAATACCACATCTCATCGCCAAGCTATTTTCCATAAAGACTGATCAGAGCCAAGATCTTGGCTGCATCAGGTCCAGATCGGCACCATCTTGACAACATCAACATCAACATCAATACTGTCAAAATGCAGCAGCAAAAGGCTCACGCCGAGACTGTCGAGGACACAGGCGAAGGCCTTCTCATGAGGTCCAAGCTTGATGATTTGAGCGTTTGGCAAAGTGTTCGCAGGTTCAAGCGCGTTGGCTGTATCGCTATGCTCGCAGCCTTCTCCGCATCTCTCGATGGCTATCGTAAGCCTTGCGCTTGGTCTTGATGCTTGATTATCTGCTAACAATAACAGAGATCAATCTCAACGGCGGAATCGTCTCCAACGCAGGATTCATAAAACAGTTTTCCACCTCTGGCACAACCATCATTGCGGGCAAATACATCTCGGCTTGGGGTGGTATCCAGTCAGCAGGCCAGACCATCGGTCAAGTAGTACGTCGATAATCACACTCAGGTTTTCTGATCGTTTGTTGACGGTTGTATCTAGCTCCTTCAATATGTAACCGAACGTCTCGGTCGAAAGGTTGCTATGATGATCATCTGGGTCGTCCTCACCGCTGTACGTACGCCACGACACTTACAAGAATTGGCACTGATCACATTTTCTCAACCATGTAGAGCGTATTCGCCGAATCATTCGCAACACACTGGCAACATTGGCTTGTGGCAAAGCTCTTCTCGGGCATGGGTGTTGGCATGCTGCAATCCACCATGCCTCTGTACCTGTCCGAGATCTCTCCCACTCAGCTCCGAGGTTTCTTCATCAATGCCTACAGTTTGTAAGTCATGATACTTCTTCAGGTCCACTCGCACCAGCGGTACTAAATCTCAAACAGCTGGTTCGTGCTAGGCCAGCTCTTTGCCTCGGTAGCCCTCAACAGGCTCAAAGCCAACGACCCATACGATTTCCGAACTCCGATTTACACTCAGGTGAGCCACCCATGACTCCTTGTTCGACATTAGGAAGGATATTTCTATTGACACGTATCGCAGTGGGCGATGATTGGCTGCATTCTTGTCGCCTTTCTTCTCATTCCTGAGTCCCCTTGGTGGCTAGCAAGCAAGGGCAAGGTTGAACAGGCATCACAAGTATTGAACCGATGCTTCTCCAATGTCGAAGGCTACGACATTGATCAACAAATTGTGAGTGTCTACATCGCTTCATTGTTCTAACAACTGCTAATTCGGGAACAGGAAATTATGACTTCTACCCTTGCCGTCGAACGCCAGCAAGCTGAGCAAAATTCCGACCTAGGGCCCTGGGCTGTATTCAAGGGTCGCAACCTGATTCGATTCATCATTTCCGGCTGGCCCAAGATCACACAGCAGTTTGTTGGTTTAGCCGTATTTAATACCTACGCAACATATTTCTGTACGTGTTCGCTACATAATGCCCTGATATGATATGAAACGCTTCTAACCATATCTTGCAGTCCAATATGCGGGAAATAAGGATCCATTTCTCGTCACTCTCATCCTCTCATCTGTTCAACTGATCTCGATGATTGCCACTGCAACACTCACAGATTCCCTCGGTCGACGCCCTCTCACCGTCTACCCATACGCCGTAACGGTTGTGTCAGTCCTTTGTCTGGGCATCATTGGCTGTTTTGACTATACAGCCAAGGCTACCAGTTCGCTACTTGTCAGTATCATCTCAATGGCATCACCTCCGACTTGGCTAATTAGTGTCCCTGCAGATTTTCTTTGCCTGCCTGGCTACTTTTTCCACCACTGGTGCTTCCGCCATCGGCTACGCCTATGCTGCAGAGATTCCACAACAGCGCCTTAGAGCCCAGACGGCTGGTTGGTCACTGGCTGTGTCTAATTGTATCGCTATCGTCTTCAGCTTCTGTACCCCATTAATGATCAACGGATCGGTCAAGTGGGGTGTCAAGACTGGCTTTTTGTAAGTACTACCCACGAACCTGTTTGTCTTTTGATGTTTAATTGAAAGGTTACTGATGAATATTGTATAGCTTTGCTGGTACGGGTACGGTTGCCGTCGCCATATCCTGGTTCATCCTCCCCGAGGTGGCGCGCCGAACCCCCGCTGAGATTGACGAAATGTATGTGAACTGTTATTAGTGATATTGGTTTAGGTGTGCAAAGCTAATGAGTCTGTTCTCGATAGGTTTGAGAAGAAGGTCAACCTTCGCAAGTTTGACAAGTGTGTCACAGAAGTCCAGGTACACGCACATGGGCTTCAGGACAGGAAGAAGGTGGTCGATGAGGTTTGATTGTACCCAAAATGGGAGCAAAAGGATGTTTTCTTTAGGATACTTGCTCTTCACTTCTGATTGACGAGTTTATAATACTCTTCTTTATGTATTGCTCTTATCCATATTGATTAAAGTAGGTTTCCATTAATATCCCAATAAGCTCTCATGTGGAAGCTATACAAAATTCCAAAGGCAATACATATACAGCGTAGTTGGAAGTTATCTTATCCAAACATCGTGCGGAGGTCCTTCTTGTCCATCAGGCTGATCCAACAAACATCCATGCTCCACCGGGGCGATTCATCATAGGCAGCCCACAGTTCTTTCGCAAACTTTTCAGCGATTCCGATTGGACCGGGGTGTAAGCGTTCTTTTAAGACACTCAGACGTCGTGAAATAAAGGCTCGTCCTTTGCTCACGTCAATGGCCATCTGTGAGACGGATAAAGGGTCCACAACCCCCTCCTTGGAACGTTCGAGTGGGTCTTTTAGAAGGTCCAGGTAGTCAAGAATGCTCTCCATTGGCCTTGGCTTGGCCTGGCTGCCGCCGCTGAGGGTGCTTGACTCTGTGCCAAGTCCGCCCGCGGGTAAGGTTGGCGTGTATCGAAGCCCCGTGGCTGCGCAGACATACAAAAGCGGCTGGATAGCACAGCTGCCGGACTCGCAGGGGATTCGCTCCAGCACCTGTATGAGCCGAAGAGTGAGGGGTATGATACGTTTGTGCCATAACATTGTTGTTTCCGCCTCGCGCGGGTCTCGCGGCACTAGTTGGGAATGAGGCTCCAGTAAGGCAGGAAACTGTATATAGAGCTGGAGCAAGGAGGCGAGTTGATAAGCTTCAGCCACATGTAAAAGATGAATGCATGGTGTGCGCTGGTCACCAGTATCATTGAGTGATGGTGTTGGAGAAAGCTGCAGCTGTAATAACTCTCTCTCCAAATCCTTTGCCTGCTCAATCTCTGGTGTCGTGGGAGGCGAGGCGAGTGTTCCCCTTGATAATTCAGTAATGCGATGTCGATAGACCCGACAAAGGCGAATTGACCGCGTGAATAGGGTCGAGCTTAGTAGTGAGACACCGGTCCACGGATGAGGCTCCGCGTCGTAGGAAGACTGGCTGTAAGTATCCATGGAACCAGATCTCTGGAAGGTGGATGGGAGTGCGCTGACTTGGTGAATGTCCGTGCCGGGTTCTGGATCATATATGAAAGATATCAACATATCCCAGTAGATGAGGCTTTTGTTAAAGAATTCCAACTTGTCAGCATCAGCAGTGACCTGTTGTTGTGAGCTCCATCGAAGTAGTGTCTTTGCTTCTTGTAGAAACGGCCAACCCACCCGACGAGTATCTAGCCAACAAATTGTTGTACCAAGGCACAGTAGTGAGAACATGATACCAGCAGGCATCGCATAGAGGACATTCTTCTTATTGAGCTCCTCTATCTCTGCTTGAACACTCAGGGTTGCTGTTTTGAGCAGGCTCATAGCAGAGTGCCTCATTTGTGGTAACCGCGCCGAAAGGAAACTAGCCGACATGCTTTGGAGAGCGATGAAGACAGGAGGAGAGCTTTGCCAAAGGTCCTCGGCCATCTTTCGGTTCATGTTCAACCTGGAGTCGAAGCCGGACCATGCCGGACATACTTCATCAAACCAACCTTTCAGAAGCCGCATGGAAGAATCTGTGCTAATTCCTGGTGAGCGGGTTTGACTGGATCGACCAGGGTCATATTCTAACAAAGAGCTCCGTTGGGTTGACGCATCAAAGCAGAAATCCGGGGGCCAGTCGGAAGTCAAAAGATCGAAGCTCGGGGTCTCTATAGCAATCGATTGAAGGCTACCACCAAATTCTTGACCAAAAATGTTCGTCGAATCGAAGCCCATAAGATCTGGTAGGCTGATATCCTCTGCTTCTGGCCAAAGAACCGTTTCAGTGTCCACCATTGGGCCAACCTCCTCAACAACTTCTTCACCGGTGTAATCGTCAGTCCTCTGCGGATTCAAAGCAAAGGTGGATGGGTTCTCATTCAGAGACTCTGGTGACTTCCGTTGCTGCTGAAATGTCTCATTCGCTGTTAACTGGTGTTTGGATGACCACCTCAAGACTCGCTGAGGGTAACCGTCGCATAGCAAGCCCTTCTTTGCGCAGTTTGTACACGTTGGCCTGCTTTCATCGCATTTTATCTCTCTGTGTGAGTAACTCATAGACCATTTAAGATTCTGTAGACGTACATGTCTCTGCTTACATGACTGGCAACCGCCTCGGGAGCGGTGCCCATGTGATCTCGTTGGTCTACGGCCGTCATGTCGGTGCATGGTAGTGTTTAGGTTATGAGTGTTGAGTATAATAGCTCAGCTTGTTCGTGCTATTCCATTCTCAAGTTTTACGCAGCGTTTCTCGTGTGGTTGACCATCCACATCAGGGAGGGGAACGCGGGGTCGAAAGTAGTTAGCAAAGCAGGGCACTACTACGGTACCCGGCATACGGAGTAATACGCCGTGATTCGCCTGGAAACGTGGGCCAATCGGATGGTTGTGTTGCTCTTTGCATCAGCAATCGTCATCCGGCTCTGTATGGTGACTTAAATCAAGAAAGTAGGGGCTTCTGATACCTCTTTAAGTCCCTTCAGCTCAATGAAAACATTCTTGAGATTCTAGCTATGAACACCTCGAAGCCTTGGTGGGTCAAAAGGAGAAGACTTGTCCCTTCAACTTGGTAGCGCCGTGGGAAGTATAAGAACGCATGGAACGCCGAAGAAACTTGGCCTCCTGTATATTTTAACCCTTTTTCAATTTTTATACATACATTATTCTGCTTCTATTCAGTGCGAAGGCCGTGTTGTCTAAAGTTACATAAGCAGGAATGTTAAATGACACTGCAGGTTCACTGGTACATGACTGAGCACTATATATTGATTATACTCACAACCTCGTATCCCAGGCCAGAATCGTAGAAAATTACCATAAGTCTCAGTATTCGTTATGAATTTGACGTTTTGCTCTTTTGCTCCCGACGAAAGAGGTCGCGGATTATAACAAGATTATTTTACTAACTTCAATAAAAACATGAAACTATTCTTGCTCCATTAGGTTTATACCCTTGGCCATTACCAATCTAGCTTTTTGGAACTGCTGCAGTCCATAGCTTGGCAGACTAAAGTAAAAGATAAGCTAATATGGCCTCAGGGTGTCGAGGAAACCTCAACATGGGGTGTTTACAAGGGCGTGACTTACTTCTATCAGCCTTCGAGAGGTTCGCGTCGCCAGTTGGCTGCTTAAGCGCGGCGGGCTTGATCTCGAAGCCTCGGACTGCCTCCTGACGCCGGTGCATTTCGACCGCATCAGCAATCTTTTCTTGGTCACCTGTCACTAGTCAGCTTTGTCACTACAAACTCTTCCACGCGGCGCAACCTCACTGTTGCAAATCGTTTTGTCTCTAGAGGTGATGAGCTGCTTGTACTGATTCTCAAAAGCTAGAAGCTTCTGCTGTATTTCCTTTTCAAGGGAATCTTTAGTACTCCCGTCAAATTCGAACGACCCCTTAGGACTCTTGGCATGAATATCGCAGCGTACATTGGTTTGGTCAACGGCAACGGGAGAGTAGGTAAGTTGGTACCAGAAGGGTCGACCAGGCATCGTGTGTACTGTCGTCAAAGGGAATAATAGTAGCTCTCCAGTAGAAGTAGGTTCCTCTGCTAGGAATGAACGGACGGAATCCGTGGAAGAGAACACAGTTGGATTTGATGTAGCGCATGGCCGGTTGACTGATGTACATTAGCATGTGCGAGTAACCTAGAACGAAAGCCGAAGGTGGGACACCTACGGATGACCTTCCAATTGAACTTTCCACTGAAATCGATACTATCTAGTAGCTCTGTGTCTGGTCCGAGCTTGTCTAGCTTGCTTATTTCTAAACCTGCCGAAGTTGCAGTAGCAGGCACGCCTTCGTAGCGGCTCACGTTGATATGAAGGAAGCCTCGGGTGTCCTGCTTCGTGTGGATTTCAAAGAGACTGTTCTGGCTCTTGTCGAAGCCGGGGAGATTGTCGAAATAGGGGGCCTTGATGAGCTTGCCCTCCGTATTGTAGCTCCATCCATGATATCGACAGCCAAGAATGGTGGCGCTGCCAGACTGCTTCCTAGCGACCGGGAAAGCTCTATGTCTACAGGCATTGTGAAACGATCGCACTGCCATGTCCTTCCCTAAGATCATGAGAATGCGAAAGCCAGCAACGTCATAGACAACATAGTCGCCGGGGGAACGAAAACGTCCACGGTGGCTCACACAAATCCACGTCTATCAGTGAAATCAGACCCTTGCATGGCATGTAGAATCGGGTTTCTAGTGTAATTACCTGGCTGAAAATTGCCCGTCGCTCAATTTGGAATCGAACAGGATCCGACCACCATCCCTCAGGCAGATGAAAGGTTTGGTGTTCTGGCACTATTGCACTAGCATCACGTTGTTGCAGATACTGCCAGAAATTAAGAACCATAGAAACAATGAGCACGCTTGCTGTGCCGAAAAGAATTAATGAATCCATTACGAATAGCATCGAGAATGACAGAAGTGTAACGTGTAAAGGTGAACAACAGCGAATGTTTCTAATGGAAGGGTAAAAATATTTAGGCCAGTGGTAAATACGGCATATCCGCGGGATCTGTTTCGAGAGCTGACGTTCTCGTGTGTGATTTCTCTATTAGGCAATGTCAATCACAGAATCCGGCTCTCCAGATCCGATTCCACAGCTTTTGGAAAGATTACTACATCGGGGTATGTGTTCCAGGGCGCATCAACCACTCGTTGCTTGGCTCTGGAGCAGCATCGAAAGTACAAGAATAGTTGCCTATTGAGGGGACTCAATAACAACTGTATGCGTGATGTCGCTCAGCTGGAAATATGTGGGTGAGCCATGCTGCGTGTAAAAGTTCCTAATCTAGTATAGCGTAGCGTAGGCTGTGATACTTTCGGCAATGCACATGGATTTGGATAAAGCTAAGACATGGACACTCCCAGCATAAGCTATTTTAATGTCCCCCTTGCTGCTGAGAATGAGAAAATTTCAATTCAAGGTCTCAAAGTACATCTGCCAAGTATCAGACAAACCAGAATATCATTGAAATCATCCGCGTCTATAGTTCATAATGACTGACTGGAACGTTACTCTCCCTGCATCCTGGTACACTAGCACTGGTATATACAGTTTAGAGAGGCGAGCAATTTTCTTGAAAGTAGGTCCAAGAAGTATCTAAGCTCTCTGATCATACTCTTACTGATTGTCATCCAGTCCTGGGTTCTCCTGGGAGCCGTAACCAAGTTTCCCGAAATCAACGTCAACTACAAGCACGAGCTGGCTCAGATCGACTTCATCGTTCGTCGCGAGACTAAAGATTGGAGGAGCATCACAGTTTCCAAGCAAAACGATGTACGTACAAGGCCCATCAAGATGTAAAGAAATCTTTCTTATCATACAGGGTACCATTATACGATCTCACCTAACTCCCAATGGACTTCTTTTCTTGACCATGTCCAACGAGACTTGCTCCTTTGAAGAGTTCTTCCCCGGCTTTGAGGAATTGACTGCTCACGCCGACTTCACTGAACTTCCACTAAGACGCCCTCTCAAGTACATTGCCCATAATAATTGGAAGGCTACGGTTGATGCGTATCAAGAGTGCCTCCATTGTGCCTACGCGCACCCCGAGTTTGCAAAGACTTTCAAACCAGCGGCCTACAAGGTCATCAACAAGCACAACTACTCGCAACATATTGCGACCGCTACCGGTGGTGACGATGGTTTATTCTTCTTCCTTTTCCCCAACTGCTCCTTGAGCTTGTACGCCGGGGGTTTGACCTGCTGGCGCATTAATCCATCTGAGATACCCGAACAGGCCCGCATGGAGTTTGACTACTATCACAAGGCTCCTGTCGGTAGCGATGAGTTCGAAAAGTGGTATGACTTCACGCGTAATGTTGCTGTTGAAGATATTGAGCTTTGTGAAAAAACTCAAGCAAACCTTAATATTGGTATTTACTCGGAGGGTCTGCTGAATCCCCAAAAGGAGAATGGCGTTGTCTGTAAGCTAACCCCGCTGTCTGATTGATCCCTTATTATACTAATCGATGTATTCTGAAAGATTTTCATAGCCGTATACTTGAGTTGTGCTCGTCTCAGTTGGAGAAAGACGTGGCCACGCCATCGCCGGCAAGGCCCATCCGGTGAACCCCAACTACCCTTGGCCAAAGATCTGGCTAGCCATTAAGAGTGACTGTGACGGGTTACCGAGACGATAGGAAATTTCAATACTACATTAGTTACAGTTGCCACCACATAGCAAGTGTTATCTCCGTCTCTGCGCATCTGTACTCTATGTAGTAAGATTTTACGCAAGGACAGAGATCGGAAACGCTAACCCATTGGGGCAAGCCCACCTTACCGGATAGAGCCTAGATTATAAAAATTCCCGACCACTTGAGATGTGGCTCCTAATTTGGGGGCGACCTGAGAACTGAAGCCTGGTGGCGTAGAGGCTGACTTGCAATTAATGAGTTAGTAAATACCTTCCGCTTTGTTCACAAGTGCATATAGAAGGATAAGAGAGACCTACTTAAGGTCGTTAGATCTCAGGGCTGGTCCAGCAAAGTCTACTAACTTATTATATCATTGCCTATCTTACAATCCCCATCCCCTCACCTGGGATTTACTATATCTAGAAAAGTTACATACGGCAGAAAGTGGCTGGTTGATGTCAATGGCCAGTTAGTATAAGTTAAGCTACTTATCTATTAGTCTATTTATCTTATTTAAATACGAACGAGATGCGGCGATATCCCTATCTCTGACTCACGGTCCCATTCTCCAAATTATTCCCAAACCGAAACGTAATATCCGTCTTAACCCCAATCCTCCCACTCGGCATAACCAACACCTCCTCACTGCTATTATCCTCCAGCCCATTCTTAATATTTGTCTCAAACGTGCTCTTCGGCGCACCAGTACCAGGATTGCTACCGCCTTGAAGCTCAAGGGGCATCTGTTTGAAGCCGGAGAGCTTGCGACTACTGGACATGCCGGAGCTGCCGAGCAGACGAGGCGCGTACTTCTTGGCGATGGCTTTGTAGGAGGGGATCGAGGCGGCGAGAATTCCGATGTTGGTCTCGATTACGGACCAGTACATTGCGTCGGATATTACCCAGGTTTGGTCGGAAGAACTGAGCATTTTGGGGATGTAGGTTATTCGGATAATAGAGGAGACGCAGGCGCTGGCGATGTTAGCAAGGCGATGACGAAGAGATGGTAGGGTGGCTTACAAGAGTCCGAGACCGAGGATGATGGCCAAGCTGATTTTCTGTCGCCGAGGAACACGAAGCCTCGCCACCAATGGAATTGGTAACGTGTACGTCAAGATATCCGTGAAGATGTTGACAGCCGCATTCGCCAGGTAGAAAGCATTGATGTCAACGCACTTCTTATCCTCCGGAAAGATCGTAATATCGTAAGCTGCCGGGACAGGACTGCACTGGAAGATACAGGCCAAGACATTCGCACCAGCCTGACATCCAACAACCCCCATCATCACAAACGCCGTCTTGCGGAGCATCTTGTCGCCGAGTCGAGTGTAGAGAGCCAGAACAGAGATCTTGATGAAGCCGAGACAGGCATTGTAGAAGATGGACGATAGCCAGACGATTTGGAGGTAGGCGATGAAGTTGTCGGTGCCGCGCTTTATCACGTCTTCGTAGTGGCTACCAAGGCCATGTTGAACGGCTATTGGGAATTAGCGGGAGTCAGTGAACGGGCAGTGGTATACTTACAAGCTATTGTGCAGCCGATGAAGCACCATGATAGAATCTTGGGTCGGTCAATATCTGTGTCTGTAGTCGTAAATGGATCAAACTTACAGCTCCGACGCAAATCAAGTCTGCAACAGTTAGCAACGCCCCAACAAGTGGACCAACGCACTCACAATCATCAGCCCCCAGCAACCTAACAATAAACGTCCTTGCCCACAATCTCAGCACCACAGCACAAAAACTAATGACCGCGAAGCAAATAGCAACCGAATTAACAGTCGAGCCCTGCGATTCAGCCATCGTAGTAAAAAAAAAAAGCGAAAAAGGTTGCACGAGTCTGAAATCTTCAGCTGATGGAGAATCTTCAGCGGGTTAAATGGAAGAATCCATCGTGTCTCAACTGGGACAAGCAGATGGCCTTTCATTACAGCTACTTTGATAACTCGTTGGTGTTATGCCAATCGTTTACTATTCTATAACGAAAGCACAGACGTTGATTTTTGGCCTGCGCCAAGCGAGCGAAGATCTTACCGGCTCAATCCCTAGCCTTGGATAAAGAGGAGAAGTTTTTCAGGGGAAACTCATATATCAGATTTATTCTTCGTCTTGGAACCAACACAGTGTAATATTTGCCCCCGTTCCGAGTGGAGATTGTTGTAATGGTTGGATGCTAGGATAGTCGGATAAATGATCCGTAAACTCGTTTGTGCGACAATCATGACGCTTGGTGGACCTCTTGGTGTTGTTTTCTCCTTTAGACTTTGTTGCTACTGAGTTTTGTGAGGCTAGAGACAACGGGCCGGTGGGAGCTAAATGCTAGTCTACCGGTTCTCTTCAGCGTGTCTCACACTAATTATCGCCTCGTCCTCCTACCTACTTTATTCAGTATTTAATAACGTGGATCATTTTGTTGAATCCACTTGATCCATAGCTTGTTTCCTCTTGGGCATCTGTCATCTTTTCTCAACTGTGGATCCAAGCAAACAAGGCAATTAACCAACAAAGTCTCCACAATGAGACAAACATCATATCATCCGAGAGTCTGCATGAAATTCTTGTCAGGGGAAAAGAAGCAGAAGGATCATCAAACTTCTCTTTTACCCAGAAACTCGGGAACACCGTCGTAGTATTACCGTTGTATTACCCAACCTGTTCACATGCAAGTCTTGAGTACCTGCTGAAATGGAGAGGATTTAATATCTCAGCCGCGTATGGCGATCTTGGTAACAGATCTTGGCGAATGTGGGTAAAGTACCGGGATCAGAAATTTTACCACGACTCGGGAATGGTTATCCTGCCGAATGGTAGTCCAGGCTTTAACCAAGGATTGTTAGACGTTCTCAGGTAGGTCGTCGTTTGATTGGCAAGCGAGCATAAACAATTCTTGGATCTTCAATGGGTTGCTTATCCGGACGTGAACCGTTACATTAAAGAATCCACTTTACTACATATTGTATAGCATAGAAAAGCAATCACAGGCCATTGAACATCCTTGGTTAATGATCGTCAAGTTGCGCAACTCAGTTATACAGGCTATGTAACAGCCCGGAAGCCAGCCGCCGTGTCGATCCCTCATACATTATCGGGTACAACCCCCTTTCATTGCTTATCTTCGCGTTCTCAACAATTGGTTCATTTTGTTTCCTGCAGACAACAATGGCTGTGCTTAGCTTTGTGAACGTCGCCCTCCTGGGGGCTGGGTATATTGCCTTTTGCGCTTTGTGGCAGATTGTCCGGTATCGCTTTTTTCATCCTCTCAGCAAATTTCCTGGGAACTTCTGGGGGAGTGTTACGAGGCTTTGGATCACGTATCATAATGTCAAGGCTGATGAATGTGCGACGTTCCAAGAGCTTCACAAGAAGCATGGTAAGATCACCCTGTTCAAAGATGGATGAAATTATTCACGCTTTGCAGGACCTGTTATTAGGATTACGCCTACTATGCTGATCGTCAGCGATGCAACACAACTTCCAAAGATTTACAACCGTCACGCCAACAAGTCAAAGCACTACATCACTGGAAGTTTTGGCAAAGATGAATCTCTCTTCAACATGCAAGATTCAGTCATGCACGCCAAATACAGAAAGATCGCAGCTCCTCTCTACAGTTTAACCAACATCAAAAAGATGGAGCCCTTAGTTGACTCCAACATCGAGAATTGGATGGCTCGTCTGCAGCGAGAATTCGCCTCCACCAACAAACCATTCGACTTTGCGCCTTGGGCTGTGTTCATGGCTTATGACATCATTTCAGAAGTTGGCTTTGGTGCTCCATTTGGGTTTGTCAAGGAGGGTAAGGATGTCGAGGGTCTTATTCAGGGCTTTCATGATGGTCTTACTCCCTTTGGTATCATGGCGAGGCTGCATCCTTTCACCAACTGGGTCAAGAGAACTTTCTTGGGCAAGTATATGGTTGCCAGTCCTGAGCAGGATTCTGGTATTGGAACATTGATGCGGTTTCGCGATCGCTTGATTGAACAGCGTTTCAAGGATATTGAGAATGGTGCGACGAACGGTCGCATCGACTTGCTCCAAACGTAAGCAGCCTTGTTTCATATCTTACGCTAAATACTGACTTACATCACTAGGTTTATCGAGGCTAAGGATGAGGATGGCAAACCTCTGGATATTAACTACATCAAGGCTGAAATCCTTCTCGTTCTTCTCGCTGGTGCTGATACAACCGGAACAGCCTTCCAAGCCATGATGATCCACATCCTCACCAACCCATCCGTGTACAAGAAGCTCATCACTGAACTTGACGACGCTACTGTCGCTGGGAAACTGTCCGAGATGCCCCAGTACGATGAAGTCGTTGAGAACTGCCCCTACTACATCGCCTGTGTCAAAGAAAGTATGCGTCTCAACCCCTCCGCCCCAAACATCTTCCCTCGCATCGCTCCACCAGGCGGTCTTGAAATCTGCGGTCAATTCGTCCCCGAGGGTACAGAAGTTACATGTAACCCGTGGCTCGTCCACCGTGACCCTAACATCTACGGTGATGACGCGGAGGTCTTCAAGCCTGAGCGTTGGTTGGATGAGGATAAGGCTAAGATTTACAACAAGTATAGCATGGGCTTCGGATATGGTGCGCGAGTCTGTTTAGGCCAGGATGTAGCGCGTATGGAGCTTTACAAGGGACCTTTGCAGTTCTTGAGAAGCTTCAAGGTTGACTGGGTTGATGAGAAGAATAGGGGAACTTATGTTGTTAAGGGTGGCGTGAGTTACTTTGAGAACATGAGCATCACGATCCAGAGACGAGAGGTCACAGCATAGATTATCTAGCTACAACTACTACTATCCCACTGAGCTATTTCCCTCCGAATGCCATCTTTCATACTGTGATTTAAATCAGTCTTCCCCCTCCTTCTTGACCGAAGAACTTTTCATAGACCGCAAACTGAGCAAGCAGGTCTTTCTGCACGAACGAAATGACCACAAAGTTCGTAGAATCTTGCTGCTTGACGTGGAAACACTTGTTCGCCTCGTCTTTCTCTTGGCCAATGATGAATGCTAGGTCTTAAGAAAATGACTATAATCCTGTACCGTGTCGTGGGGAATAGATTGCTCGGTCCACTGCCCCTTGCTCTCAAGAAACATGGATTCTGTTGCTAAGCTTATTTTGTGATATTGAAGTTGAAGAACGTGTTTAAAAGCGTGATGTTTATATGTTGGTGTTGGAAGATTTGAGAAGTAGTAATGTTAAAAGTAGAAGGGAAATAACAGGAAACCTGTGCGATTTGAGCTTTCATAGTTAGACCAGCCCAGTTAACCACCACCAGTCTTTCTGAGTGATCACAGCCGAGATGCGATGCTTGACATGACCGTCGTCGCAGTCGTCAAGAAAAGCAAGTCATCTTTGAGGTCCTTTTGCACAAAGGCAAGTACAACGTAGTCGTCTGATCCCCTTTTTTTAACGTGGAAATACTTGTTTTCCTCCTTTTCCTCTCTGCCGAAAATGGCTCTCAGGTTCAGGATAAGGTCATCATAGTTCCGGACCAGGTATGAGGGGATAGTTTGTTCAGTCCATTGCCTGTTGGTCGCCCAGAATACAGATTCTGGTACTAAACTCATTTTGTTAAGTTGAAGAAAGTATTTCAAGTGGCAATATCTCGTCTTCGGTGTTGAAAGTTTGTAGATATCGTTATGTCACAGTGAAAGGGGAAATAAATGGAAACCTTTTGCGATTTGGCGATTTTATAGTGTAGCTAGGCCGGATCAGTGAATCAACATAAATATTGATCAGCTTTCAGGCCAAAGTGCGATCCTGACGCCGCCCTCCCTGTGATTCCTCAACTCCCGCAATTCATATTTCAAATCCTTTTGCACCTGGGACACCACAGCAAAGGTGTCACGATGCTGATGCATGGCGTAGAACTGCTCGTTCTCCTTCTTTTCCTCCTTTCCGAAAATAAATTTCAGGTCTTCGACCAAGGCCTCATAGGTTGGAACCACCTCACTTCGGGGGACAAGGGCTCTTCTGCGAAGCTCATGTTGTGATTTTGGGGTTTGGTTTCGCTTGGGGAGTGTATGTCAAAGCCGAGATGATTGGTGCGATGGGGTTGAAAGACTTGTAGTTCTGTGAGTTGAATTGTTGATGGTGATGTTGATGAGCAAAAGTGCAAAGCGTATTCGGTCTTAGGTTCTTATGGGTGAGCTTGCTCGATGACTCGCCATTCGAATCGGCAATGGAAGCTCTTCATGAGCCTGTCCTCTAGTCACCGCTGCATAAACTGTTGCTGTGATAAAGATACCAATCAACTCAAGGTGGGTGAATATCAGCATTCAGCGACAAGCCTGAGCTCCAAACAGCACATTCATGAATGTTGATAACTGTGAATACCCTCGTGGCAGTCCTAAAGTGAAACAGCACACTGATGGCTCAACATTGACTACTAGTGATGCGTGGTGATTAGAAGCTTTCCCCGACAGATCTCAACTGCAAAGAACACATCTAGCTCATAACTTACACATGACAACACAACTTCTGAACAACTTCTACAATAATAATGCAGTAAAGAACTAGATTGTGACTCTTTTGCGCTCTTCAAGATGTATGGAATGCTCCAATTCCTCGGCCAAGACAATACTAAAGCTTACATTCACGACAAGGAAGAGTCTTCTGAATCACAATTCAAACCGGGAAAGCACAAAGAGTCCAAAACAGCATGATTTAATGTTCCTCAATTTGGAGAAATTGTCCTATGATGAATGAATCCCACTACTGATGAGCCCTTCAGATCCTTGATATGTTTCTCACTTATCCCTGTCTAACACCAGAGTCTTCCCTCGCCTGGAGCTCGGATAGCAAATTCCTTTGTTCCCATGACCTAACGGCGTAGTGATTGTTGTCTAGTTCGTAGATATGGTACTCGCGTTGCATCCCATCCCCGTCGTAAATGAAACTCAGTGCAACGTAAAATTTAGTAAGGTCCACGACGAGATTCTTAGGAATTGTATGGTCGGTAAACTGCTTGTTCACAACGCTGGTGAATGTTTCCCATGCTACACGAGGCATCTTGTCTCTTTGGTTTTGTGATGTTTGAAGGAGTTGAAATCTATGTGCTGATGCTGTGATATGTATGTGATGGTGGGCTTGTCTTCTTGACTTATCGTTGGGCGTTTGAGGGAGCAACATGCAATACTTATAGGGTGGGAGAGAGCAAGGAAACCTTTAGCTACAGTCCCTGAATAATGCAGTCGAAGCAACTGTGACAAGGATTCTCACCTCTGCATAGGCGATCTGGCTGATGAGTGAATGTGGTGTCGGTGTGTTTCTACTCTGAGTCACTTCTATTGCCAGTTCATATCGCTGTGTAGATGCCCTTAATATCACTGAAACCCTGCAGAGCTCTCCTAGGTAATCAATCACAGCTTTCAAGTCACATGAACTGCAGGCTTGTTCTTGAAAACTTTGGTTCCCTTGGCGGTCACGGGAGTCAGTTTCGTGGTCGAATCACACCCCTCGGGGGACGAGGCTTTGCTCGACTCTTGGGTCAAGAGCTAGGACCTCTCGCTGGGCAAGTGGGGTGGATGAATGCAACACCAAGAGCCCAAGACTATGGGACTAATATATTGCGACGACCCTGTTTGCTTTAATGTATGGCCCGCGATTCATTAAACCAACGAAACTGAGATCGCGATAGATATTGAACTAAAAAGGAAGATGCACTGACGCTTTTAAACATACACCAACACTTTTTGAAGCCATAACACCGCGTGATTCAGTTTCTTTCTCAGAATATAAATATCAAGCCTTGAACTCCACAACCACTTGAGACTTTTCACTTACATCTATCTGCCTTAGTAGCGATATCACAACACACACAAATCATCCTTCAAGATTTCCAGAACCCGGTTCACCACCTCAGAATGGCCGACGTAAATGAGCCTTTTCCCGAGTGGAAGCATAGTATCCCAACCAAGAAGGTCAAGGATTGGGACGCACTCCGTACAGCCCTAAAGGAATTTTGTGGTAGGGGATCACGCGTCGGTGAGAATAATTGGCTTGCCACAGAAGTCGGTGAGAGCACAGTCTTCAAGGTCTGGAAGGAAGAACCCAAGAACTTGCTAGAGGAGCTCCAGAAGAAGGACATCGTAGAGAAGCCGTGGGGGAGTGCTTTGGAGCAAAAATGAGCTGCTGGGTGGGAATGAGAAATCAGCCTCGTTAAGAACTCATGGAAAATAGACCCGTGATTGCAATGTTTACTGAGTCGCCTGTTGGTAAAAGATGAGAAACTTTCCTTGGCGGGAGCATGTACCGCAGCTGAAGGGAATGGAGCTCCATCGACGCTCCATTGGACATCATATCCACATTGCTATGTATCTAAAGCTATACCTCAAGTACAAGTGACTAAGACAGATAAGTAATCAGCAAGGTGACTAAGAGAAACGTTGACTGTGAAAGCAAATCAAGTTCTCAAGAACTATTCATATAACTCAGGTAACCGTTCAGAGGCGCAAGAGATCTGAATGCTCTGACTCAACATTTCGGGTAGAGTGAATAATCTTGCACTCATTAATAGTGGTTGTGCAGTGAAAGGTGTTAAGGATAATGAGCAAGAAGACACCATCACCGTATTCACATAGGGGCCCAATCGAATTCAGAGCAAGACAAGGGCACTTAGGCTACACCGATGGAGGTCCTGACACTCTTCTGAGAAGTATAATACCGTCTGCTTCCCTCTGCTCTTCTTACCCACCCATGCTCACTCAGCATTTAGCATTCACACCTCAGCAGATAAAGCCAGGAGTCCCCAAATCAAAACAAATACCCTTCATACTCACAGATAATCATCATGGAGCGAATCAATGAGGATCACAAGCGACTCGTTCCGCGCCGCTTAATCAGAAGCATACCAGAGTTTTATCTGGGCCTCACAGAGATATATGGCCACTTGCCCACTGGCGGATGGTCGTGGTCCATGAGCAATACAAAAGACGACCAGATTGTCTACGCACCCAGGGCAGACCCGGAAGACCTAGTGGCAGAGCTTCAGAGAAGGGGGTACATTGCGACGGAGATGGCGACGGAGACAGGTACTGAGGCTCAGGGGCAAGATGGAACACAAGGACAACAGTGACGCTGAGCTATAAGATATATAATCTTGGTGGCTCTCTGGTTTAACCTTAATGCAAATTACTGGATTTCTTTCTTATTACCCTTCCAAGTCAGCAGAAACAGAAAAGAAACTACTTTGGGGGGTTTCCCAGTGCATACCGATCTAAAACCCAAGAAACAATATTCGACTTATTAGCAAAACATCGAGCCAATCACCATAATGACTAGAAAGCAAAATGATGGTGGGAGTAGCCAATCATACCAGCGGTCAGAATCAGCTGCAACACTCGCTTTCAATCCTGGATACCGAGAGCGTGGCCAAGTCCCACCCAACCACCAGTAGTTAGATATGTGTACACAACGCCAACGTAGAAGCAAGACTTGCACGATAAAGGACTCTTATAATTAGCTACCATGTTCTTTTAGTTCTATCGAACTACAAATACATTATTTGATGCCTATTTCAGTTCCTGGTATGTCCTGTCTTATATCGATATAATACCAAGATCTCATAAGGGTCGAGCCTGTAAAGTCATGTCAGTATGAATGTATAGAAATGAAACGAATGATTTTGGTACTAAAAGGATACATACAAGAGCAGCGAACATGCCAATAATCTGTGACCCCTTTCCGTGAACAGTAACCCAGCCTTTCTCTGTCCCGTAAGGGTAGTCAGGAGTTTGGATAACTCGGTCCAGATTCGTTCGAATCTGACATTATTAGCAATGGCCATCTTACAAGAATAGATCGCGTGGATACCTTCAGCCCAACTACATGTGTCCCCTTTGTCTGTACCTCAATACTAGACAATCGCTCACCAGAAGCGCCGTCAACTGGGAACGAAACTGTGCTGTCGTGAGAGTCGGAAAAGTTCCTGGTCGCAGGGTAGTTCTCGTTGAACGGGCCAATATAACCAAGTTGTCAGTTATATGAACTCTCTGTAAAGCGAAACTCAGTTCCCGCCACATGGCAAATATCAAAGATCCAGATGACAATTTCCTATAGATGCGACAGATATCGACCATCTGATTCGGCAAAAAAGACGGGGGTCATTGAAAGATTGTATTTAGGTCGTGGCTCGTCACCTCTGCTTCCGTTGAATAGTAATCCTTCCTTGGGTACTTCAGGATACCATAGAAAGTTGTTCAGCCGGTTCTCCTGGTTGGGTATTTTGTCACGACTGAGAGAGACAAGCTTGAGGGCCTAGCAAGTTTTATCAGGCGTCAGTCATTTCAGTAGGTAGCATGGTACACACTTACATCAAATTCAGCTTTGATTGCAGAAACTCGTAGGGTTCCTTTTAATCGCCACCTTGGAAGTCCAGCTCCCGGCCCTGAGTGGCTGTCGTGGAGAGTTTTGGGAACAGTTGGAACAGTTACAGAACCAATGTCATCGTAATCTCCCCATCTTCCGACACCAGAGATGGCCGTGCGATTCCAGCTGTCACCCTCAATCCAAACTGCACATGTCAGAATTGTTATGTTTTCTGGAAGATTGGAAACCTCGGAGGTTTCGAACAATAAGGTGGGAACCCCCGCAGGTACCTGAATTGTGAGGCAGTTACGTATCACCTGTACTTAGGCTTACCTAGGGTTAAAGATACTTGTTTTGACCTCATATGCTTGCTTTCCTTCTGACACCAACTTGACATTACCAGCTAATTTCGCGGAATTTGCTCATTGGTGATTTCACCAGTTTTTATAAAGAATTATTACTGAAACTGCGCAGCAGAGTAGTCAATGATGCCATGAGTGAAAAATCTCATAGCTTAATCCATGAGCCAAGGCCATGCTCAGTGCACGGGTCTAGGACACCTGACAGTGAAATAGAGCGGTAAGTACGTCCAACGACTGTCTACAGGAGCATAGCTTACACAAATGCGCCTGCGAATAGGTGATGCCACCCCGGACTTGGGATCCTGTCTCAAGGAGGAGTGTCGCAAATAGCCCGACCATCGCAAAGGTTGCAGGTCTCACCATTGGTACAGGTGCTAACAATCCAATGGCAAGTCTCGTAAGATGATGCCTTCGCCTTGCATCCATTGGCAGTCCACGCATCGCACCAGTCCGTGTAGTCTGTATCCTCATTCTTGACTTCATACACTTTGATTACCTCATCCCCAATCACGGCTGATCTTGTCAGTGAATGCCCTCAAACAGCTGGAGTGGGACGCCTCACTGGAGATTCTAAGTTGCTGGCCATTTTCATGAATCTGGACTCGCCAGCTGACTCGAGGTTCATCGAGATCAGGACAGTCCCATTGGTAAAAGTCTTCATTGTCGGCGAAGAAAGCTGATGCACGCTCGGAGCAGACTTTGCGGCCTGAGTGCCAGAGCTCCATGGTGATGACGTCGTCAATGAAGGGTCTGTTGTGAAGATAGGTGCGGGCAGCTACGCATTGGGCTTCAGTGACTGGTGCGAGGCCAATGAAGCCAACTGCGATAGCTGTGAGAGACCTTGCAGAAAAGAACATGGTGAATAGGAGGAGAATAGGAGTTCTTAACGGTGCTGTCTTTTAGTGTCTTGACTTGACGCTTGATAGGAGTGATTGAATATTCAATTGTTACAAGGGTTAGTGCCCATATTTATACCCATAAGACCTTCAACTAGATCCAGTCTCGGAGGCTTGTCTCCAGCTTGACCATGGCCCAAGACACATAAGAATGATATCATTAATCAAATGTACCTCCAAAAGCCTGTCACTATTTCTAGATCGAGATCACTGAGGCCCAGATCATCATGAAGCATTTCCAAGAGCAGTAGGTGTTTAGAGCTGGGTCATCATCTGGTGGCCCGAAGGATGAACGCCCATCGCACTCGGTATTCTCACAGCTTGTATTGATTACAAAACGCCAAGATAAATCAGCATTGAATGATCAAAGGAATGCCTCATGTTTCTATGCTGTGGTGTTCTTCTCATTCCAGATTGGCTGCAAACTCATAGGGACGGCCGCAGGATGTGATATGGCAAGGTTTGTTTATGGACTCTTACGCTACTTTATGAGATGTCAAGGAAAACGATGCGACTGACCCTATCAGCTTTCCCATATTCAGTCCTTGCAGAAGTCTTGGCTCGTCCTCTGTTTCTCTTGCGAAGTATTCGAGAGGGATGGGTCTACATGGGACCGGCCCATTTTGTCCGATTTTACCCAGCAGGGTCCATCAGCATTGTGTAGATTGCTTTTCAGCTCATCCCTGCAAGGGTAAGCTTAAAAGTCAAGCTGTGGTCTGTGGGTGATGATCCGAGGGGACCAATAGGCGTTGATTGTGCAGCACGTCACTTCACAGTCACAGGTCTCAGAGAGAATAGGGCGCGTATTTCTTAACAAAGCGGTGGCTACCAATTAACTGGCCTGGTTAAATTGGATTAAGCGGTTCACATGTTTCATTGAATACTTGGATCAACATGGAAAGCAGGTGTGACAGAAACAAGCCTTCAAAAGAAGACAGAATCAGTTGAATTAAGACAATAACAAAACTACCTTGAAGGTTGCTAATAAGTATTTGAAGAAGCTCAAGAGTGCCCACGCTGTCGTAACTCATAAAGGTCGCTATCCGAGAGCGCAATCCCAAGAAGATATGAAGCGGGATATTTGCAGTCAACTTCACCCAGGATAGATTCGGAGTATGACCACTTATAAAGCCACAGAAAGAAAGTATGTATGAACTATAGTTCCGTTCAAAACCAACTCCAAACGTAGTCGTGAGGAGACTTGAGTAGAATGCGACAATCCGTACTGAAAGCATAAAACGCAAGGCGCTGACTTATTGGTAAGAAGCCTTGGGACAAATGCGAATAAGTGGTGAAAGCATAAAAAGCAGCGCTGGTTGCAATATGTCGCTACTTAGTATCAATACTGGCCATAGGTCGGAAAGTAAGAGTAAGCAAGCGCTGGCGAAGGAAAAGCATAGGGCATCACTTGACTTTGCATAAAGTAGCTTGCCGGCATTGCTTGCTGATATTGCGCAAGATGCGCGGCGATATAAGGATTGTACTGCAGTGAAGGACTGCAAACACTTGAACTTGAAGTTGACGGACTGCTTGGCTCGCTTGTGGGGAGGGGCTTTGGTACAGCACCCTTTTGATACCCCTTTGACCGGTATTTAGCCCGACAAGCTGACTTCTCCAACCTCCCTGGGTGGTAGACCACATCAAAGTCCCCAGGCACAGCTGAGTTGGTGATGATGCGTACTGGGCCAGGTGACCCAGAGACGTAACCCTTGTTCAAGCAGAACGGGTATTCTTGCCATGGACCCGACGACTGAAGAGCAAGCTCTTCTTTGTTATGAAATCGCCACGGGTATATAGAGTTGTGTGACATGGGGCTCCCGGTAATTTGCTTGGCTTGTTCCCTTACTTGGCTTGCTGGGATTTGGCGATACCACTTGTCCAAGACTAATTCAGAAAGTGAATAGTAGGAGCAATCTGAAGCAGTTTCCCATCTGTCTTGTGAAGCTGGAGGGGATGACAACCCTCTTTGGTTGTTAAGCTGGTCAAATTGACTCAGCGCTTCGAAGGTAAGAGGAGACATTTTTAATAAGTACAATGTCGCTTAGAGAAAGGTGAAGGTGAACCTCGGATGAAAGTCGAAGATAAAGAGAGTGGTGGGGATATACGCTAAGCGTAACGCAAGAGTTCAAGTCTTTGTTTGCTTTTGCTATGTTCAAGTCTCAGGTAAAAGTTGCCAGGTTTGATAGGAGAGAGGGGAAGACAAGTATGTGCTCTGAGGTGGCAATGTAGGCCAAAGTCTGAAACTTGATTGAAGAAGGTAAATGTGTGAGGCGTCAACAAAGAATGACTTATCAAAAGAAGAAGATAGCGTTGTGACATAAGCATAAGCTGAGAACAGAAGACTTGAGACTTAAGTATCAGGCAAATGAAGAGCATGTAAAAGACAAGTTCAGAAACCAGAAGAATGGGACAGCCTGGGACTTTATACCCAGTATCACTAGAGTTTCAAAACAAAAGAAGAGCCTAAAGCCCTATGCCCTATTGATTCTAAAAGTTCGTGGAGGGGAGAGAGGGGTCATGCATGCCTATCTTGCTCAATCTATCCGCGTGAATAGAATGAGCGTGAAGTCTGCAATAGGTTTGAATCAAGTTTAGTTATTAAGAATCGTGAATAGACTCTATCCCGAAAACTCTAATGAAAAGTGGTCATTTGGAAAGTCAAACTTTCCATTATTGAGTATATTGGGCGCTTTGACAGGTGTAGCACAGAGCCGCATCAGGCGGTTCAGGAAGAATGATAAGTCACGAATGAACTGAAGGCAGCATTGAATAGCTGTATGGATGTCAAACTAAGGCCTTAAGAAATGCTTGGGCACCGTGTGCTCGTGGCTCCTGTGGGCAGATGTCGAGCTGCGAAAGTCGCCATTGCATAGTCTAAGAAAGTCAAGTCTTAGAACCACCTTGAACTATGTGTTTGGGCCAGTCGCATGAGAGAATCAGTATCGACAAGCAATAATCACGTCACATGCTTCAACCATACAGCTTGATAGACTGAGTCACAACATGATGCAGAGGAAGGGGACAAAGTGGCAGTACAAACTCTAGTTTCTGTTATATTATTGGACAATTCATATTGACATAGGTGTTCGAGACTAACTTTCAAAACTGCAAGAACTTTTAAGCTTTCTGTTGCAGACTTTGATTCTCTGTTTCAGGATCCCATTGGTCGTCATCCTATTATACTCAAGATGAATCTTAAATTAAAAACATTTCGAAGGCCATGTGAGACAGACTAGGATATAACACCTTGCTAACCTGACACAATAGAATTCGTCATTCGTACGCAAGCATCTCTCTGTGAGACTCACATCGATTTGCCATTAACCAATGGTTCATCAATACTTGAACCTAATCCCCAGGCAGAGGATCCCCTTCTGTGAAGTTTGGTATAGAGTGAGTTGAACCTATGAAGCTCACGAGCTTAGGGAGACAGGATCAACCAACGTTCAAAAATTGAATCATAATGGTGAATGTTGACATATCTTTGCGACGAGGTATATCATGATACGCTAACAGAATGTCGCATACGTGGTCATGGGATATTCAGCGATATCGCGTCACTGTGACAACAAACTAAGAAGCTACGGAAATAAGGCAGAAAGACTTAGATTGTTTTCATGATCACATGATAGACAATAAAACGGGTGGCGATGAACTACGTTTTAATTGCTTCGTAGTGTCCCAGCTTCATTTTGATTCGTGTATCTTTCCCAGCACTAGACAGTCTTTCTAGTCTACCATACATATTACTTTTCCATCGACCAACCTTTGTTACCTTTCATGCCTTCTCTGGTCCTTGAGCATATTGCCTCCAAAGAGGGTTCTCCAATAAACTCTCCATGGAACTGTTCTCAGTACCAACGAACACCTCGACACCAGGACCCGCCTCAGGTCGATCAGGCAGAATAATGTGCATGGAGTGAGTGACTCCCACCGATGGTGGCCGAATAGCCTTGATTTGGCCACCGAGGGCTGGACCCCATTGAATGTCGTAGAAAGGAAACTCTCTCCATGAAGAGAATAAGGCATGGTTGCCTGGCATGTCCAGGAAGATAGCAGGTATCAGTCGAGACACGTTACCAAGGCCATCCACGAGGGAGCTAATGGTAGCGAGGTATGTGTCCTTTGACTTGTTGACTGCGCCTCGGACAACAAGCGCAAGGTCTGCTAGACTGACATCTTCGTGTTCAAGAACCTTCTCGATGTCCATAACAGCTGGTGCAAATCCAAGGATGTTACCAAGTGTATGCTTGTGAACCGGCTTCCCAGCGCGACGACGAGCATCAAGAGCCAGACCGACCATAGATGGTCCAGTTGGCTTATCCTCACCCTCCTTCTTTCCATGCTGGGCTATCATAGTGCACCGCCAAACCAGAGCAGTCAAAGCGTCGGTCGTGGAGATGTAAGAAGAGATGTCGCCTGACTTGAAAAGCTTGGCGTTGCGAGGTGCAGCAGCCTCTTTGAGTTCTTGAATCTTCTCAGGTGAAAAGTAAAAGATATGACCGTGGTGAACTGGTGAAGCCAGCTTTGGTGGGGGTCCTTCAGGCGTGAAGGGTATTTCGATGTACTCGGGATGGTCTTCAGGTTTGCCAACGATGGTATCAGAAGGCTTCATCAACTTAGCTCTGTCGTCGCAGGGAATCTCGGCTGGGTTCGTAATAGACAGGCCTTGAGCTTTGCGGACTTCCTCAGCGAAGATCTCGGTGAACTTGTATGCCGTTGTTCCATCGACGTAGGCGTGAAGGAAAAGGACGTTGAGAAGTAGGCCTCCCTTGATGAAGTTGAGTTGCACCATAGTAGTGTTCAATCGATCTCCAGCACGAGGCCATTCTCCGCCTAGACCTCGTTGACAAACAACATCAGGGTCCAGAGCTGAAGTGGGATAACCGCGACGCTTCAACTCCTCAAAGCTAGGAAAGTCCTGATCACGAAGATCCTTGACAATAAAGTCATGTTCAATTTCATCACCATAATGACGAAACTGCAACAGCCCAGTCTCGAGATAATCAGCAGTAGGAACCGCCTCGCAACCAGCAATAGGCGTACGCTCCTTAAAAGCAGAATAAGCCCTCTTGAGAATAGAAGTTATCTCCTCAGCATCATAGCCCTCACCAAGCTCAAAGTGAAGTAGACTTCGAATCCATCCCATAGGGCCAATCTTCTCAGTGGGAAGTAAAGGGGGAGCGAGATCAGGAAGTGGAGTGACCTCTTCGGTAACGACGGTCTTGGAGTGGAGAACGGGTTGGTCGATGACCAGAATTTCTGTTTGAGCGGGAGCCATGATGAAGGATGAGAAATGTGGGTATGGATTGTTTTTTCGGTTGGGTTTTGGTGGAAGGGGGCCTGGCTTCTAATACTTGGACAGACGAAGGTGTTTTTTAGAGGCGAGGGTCGCCACGCGGAGATGGACTGTTTGGGCTTCGACGCTTCGTGTTGTCCATGTGCGTTTCAGGGCGTGCTGCCGCGGTGGTTACATTGTTGGTTCCGAGTATGAGGATCGACGGTGTTGGTTGAGGAAGTTGGACGGGGGGCCAAGCTTTCTTGGGCCGCTCGGTTGGAATAGAAGCCATCGACTGACCTGCCTTTCGGGTCTATCTGAGAACCGCTTAACAGATTTAACTGTTTAATTGACCAATGATATCTTGTCGTTCTATCTGAGGAACCCGAAGAAACGTTGTGTCGGCGGATTGCGTGTTCCTGACCCATAAAGCCGCAGCCAGCACTCATGTTTCAATCCCAAAATACCTAGATAAAGCAGCATTCAAAGTGGAATCTGTCGCAGTGGACCTCTAATGTAAGCTAATGTCTGTATCCACAAACAAACCCTCGGACCAAATCCGCCATGCCGGAGCCGTTAGTCCCAGGATGTCTCTCAACGCCTTTACCCGTCTTAGAAGCTAAAGCCGCGATAGCCTCTAAATGCAGATAACGCGGACCAAATGAACCCTTCAATGAAACATTACAAGTATTATCGTGGAATCCAGCGGGTCTTGTCCCCATAAACGGTTGCACATGGACCAAGCCCTGAAACGTGCTTTTGTCCGGCTGTAAACCCTTGCAATATCCAGCCGGAAGTACGACGCGGTACAGGGATCTACTTCCGGCGGTGCCATTTCAGTGCCGCAAGTTTCGTCTTGGCAGTTCATCTCCCGCCTTGAGAAGAGTCGGATCTTAATCTGGGCATTACTCTACCTATATTACAAGAGCTTTCAGATATCAAACCGCCGTCAGACAGTGACTTGAAGAGAATAAAAAGTTCAAAGCCATGTTTGAAACATTTCTGTAGGATATTTAAGACAGGACCAAAAACCCCTCGAAGGATTTCTCATTCTCCATAGCAGCCAACAAAAGGTAGCATCGAAGTGGACTCCGACCCCGTCAGAGCCTGCACCAATTTTTCACAAATGGCCTGTTTACGAGTTTGACTTCATCTCCGCGTAAGCGTAAGTAAACGAAAGGAAAAACGAGCCCGCAACGGCTAGAGATTTGCAGTGAGAGCATTGCCACTAGAAAAAGAAACGAGGCTAAACTCTTGCCGGGGATGTTCTTCTTTGGACTGGCCTAGGGGTTTTGGCCATTTAACTAACCAACACCCATGGTTCCGTATGAACCAACGCTTTGCATGCAGCTAGCCTGATAGCAGCAGATATGGAGGTTGACCCTAACATCGTGGCCATCTTCGGTCCACCGCCGAAGGGGCTGGATCTTGAGAAGAATGTTATCACCACCTACAACGTTGTTGTCTGCGTTGTTCTCGGTATTGCTGTCACGGCTGTCGCGCTGCGATTTTATGTAAGGAATATGAAGTCGGCAAACATCGAGATGGATGACTGGGCTGTGTTGGTCAGTCTGGTGAGTACAACGTGCCGAATGGCTAGATTTCTACTGACCGAGCTCAGCTTTGTGCTTCCGCGACTGTCGCGATGACAATACTGGGCAAGCTCGCTCTCACGAAGCCTCCGAGTTCTTATGTTAATGGACAATAGCGGGTGAGCATGGCTCTGGAGCTCATGTTTGGTCAATCAAGCTCACCACTCTTGTCGAAGTCTTCAAGGTCTGTCTGATACCAGCCCAGTATACTCACTCAAGCCAATACTCACCTAGGTCAGATCGTTTACGCCGAACCCTTCGTATACGCCCTCTCCGTCACATCCGTCAAAATCAGCATCCTCCTCCTGTACCGTCGCCTCTTCCCCCTTGGCATCGACAAAAACCGACTCTATACAATAATGTTCTGGATAGCGACCTTCCTGACAACTGTATACCCATTTATCCTTTGGATCACCATGCCTTTTGCTTGTCGACCCGTCAGTCATTTCTGGAACCAATATCTTGGCGCTAAGGGTAAATGCATCGAGGTCAAGCTGTTCTTCCTTGTTCTTGGAATCATGAACATGATCAATGATATCATAATCTTGACTGTTCCGATACCGAGAATCTGGACACTTCATATGAACAACAAGACCAAAATTTCTATCATTTGCATCATGCTGCTCGGCAGTTTGTGAGTCGTTTTTGAGCTGTTAGCCCCCGGATATTTGCTGACTTTTTGTAGCGTCTGCGTTGCTAGTATCGCGCGCATTTACTACCTCTGGGGCTTCTTCCAAAACCTCGACGCAACATGGTGGATGGGCCCGTCATTCGCCTGGTCCAGCCTCGAGCCCTCCATTGCAGTAATCTCAGCTTGTCTCCCTACACTAGCACCTTTGTTCCGCATCAAGCGCATCAATTCGACTTCACGCGGTACACCATCAGGACCAACTGATCTATCCAAGTCTGGGTCCAAACACTTTCAGCTGTTCAGTGTGAGCAGAACTAAAGGCAACGCTTTCGGTAGTGATGATGATGAAGTTGAGTTGACGTACGATGTTGGACGGGGCGGAACTGGTGAGGGGTCCATCTGGAAGAACCAAGGGGGTTCGGCTGCTGAGCAAGGGATTGTTGTCCAGACGCAGGTTTCAGTGACACATCAAGACAGGAAGGACCTCACCAGCACTGATTAGATTGCTCCTTTCAAGATAGCACACGCGAAAGAAGAGGATATGAGAAGTCCAGGCTTGAAGTTAGTCCGCAATGTAAATGACAAGGAACTCAGCACTCTCTCTTACACTGTAATATGTTCTGTTGCTATACTCTCAGCTGCCTGCTGGCTCTCTATGACTCGCATAACTTCACTCGGTTCCCGATAAGGGATTAGCACCGAGTCAGGGAACCTGTAGAACCATTGGGCGCTGAATGACATACCCTGCACCGGGGGTTTTGGATCTTATCATTTCATCAATTGGAGGAACATTAACGTGTTCACTAAAAACAGACTTCAATGAAAGAACAAATATCAAGATTCAGGAGAGATTGTACGCACAAAATCAATTAACTGCCAACGCCAAGTGCAAACCGTGTCCATATACAAACGAGCTCTAAAAAAACAAACCTACTTGATTCCCACTTGCCGCAAAATCACTGCAACCCTGATGACACCACGACCAGCGCCATCTTTCGCAAACCTACCACAGTGCAGCTCTCCTGGAAAAACACCGCAAACCCTCAGAATTTTATACATCCGTCAACCCCCGGCTACTTCAATAAAACCTCGGCTTCCCACCAATGGCCTGAATCTGAATGAGATAGTTTTCCCGCGACTCGATCCTGAGCTTATAGAAGTCTCGCATAATGTGGTTAAAACCACGATAGAACTCCTGCTGTGCTTTCTCCTGAAATACAACAACCTCACGCTCAATTTCTCCCCGTTTTCGAGCCTTGGATTTCTCCCGCAGATAGACCATGTAGTCTACTGGAACCATGACCAAAGTATCGTCTCTCTTGGTGCGGTAAGGGTCCTCACCGCGGTCTTTGGCGGCCCAGAAATCAAGGTACCCCTTTCGGACTTCCCACAGCTCACCGTAGCCTTCCGTACCGATCATATGGGTGCTATCCCGGATTGCCTGTTCATACAGGGCAGCCGTCTCGGGATCAAGGCGCAAATGGTTGATGACGAAGTCTCTTCGGGCCTCCGGGCTGAAGAGCGCAGCGAGTCGTCTGTTTGCCATAAAAGCAGGTGGTTCAGTCATATACGCAGGAGTTGGCTTGTCTGCATTCTTAGCTTCTGCATTTCCTTTGGCGTGTTTACTGGCCCACTTCTGGATCTTAAAAGAGGGCATTGTGCTGTTATTTCGTAGAATTCGTTAAAATTCGTAAGATAGATAGGTCGGGTGTTAAGAACTTTATTTTTTGGGGAAGGGTATGTACTGGTATGATAGCTAAGTAAAGCTCTGTGAGGAGAGAATGGAACTGCCATAGTGCAGAGGGAGGACGTCTATTTAAAGCTTTTCTCTGTCTCATAAGTTACCCACTCCTAAATGTTGTTCATGTAAAGTCTAGGCAGATAACTGATATTGCTTAATATGTACCGTTAAACTACTTGGTAGGACAAATGAACATGTTGGTGATATAGTATTTATGTACAGATTACCGAGTAAGAGGAGCTCGAGTTTGCTCGAACTAACATACACAGCTGATAACACTTGGTGTTTTTACCCAGAATATATCGCATTATTCTGCTACTCACAATTATGTGCATTGCATGGTCCTGGTCAATGGTTGTTCTTGAGTGTCCTGTAAGGACTAGCAAGCCATGATTGGTGGATGACACCGGGGAACCCTTATCTTATCAGCTTATCACTTCCCCATCTTGGCACCATTGTTCCTTGAGACCTTGACAGAACAACTCAGATGCAATGCAGTCAAAGCTCTGGTGTAGAAGGTAATGATCGATAAAACATTAATCATAGTAACGGCGCATCAAATATTCCTTGCCGGAGTACAATTATTGATTTTAGAGTTTGGCATGACATAATCAGCCCCAAGTGGCTTCAGCTAACGGATCGCGTTCCCCTCTCTCTGATGATTCCTCCCTTGAAATCCTCAACTGTTCTCTCATCTGCGTTTGCAAGCCTGTTCAGCCGTTCTAATCGCTATAGTTCGTCGTAAAATTTGAGCTCGCCTTTCGAAATGTCGGATCACTTTGATAGGTTTCCTTTCATCAGCTTGCTAAGTGGCTGGGGAGTCGTCAGGTATGTCTCCCATGCCACCGAAACGGAATTGAACTGACCGATTGTTCCTTGCACAGTGGCCCTGGGTTATTGTAAGTTCGCCCATAACGCTTGTCAATCGTTCATAAACCGATTGTATGTAGTATGCTCCGCAGCTTGGTATCCGGCATCTCAACCGCGACAGTCGTCGGCGTCTCAAGCGGTATGGTCGGCAGCATGATCTGGGGAACAGCAGGTCTACCCTTCCTCATCGGATCCTCTTTGGGTTTCGCTTTCGGTAGCTACCGATGGTACGAAGTTGCGACTAGAGAAGCCATGGTTCAGCTGGACCTCTACCCAGCGTTGCTGCAAATGCATATCACGTCCAACTTTCCCTGGGTGCCGGATCTGCACAGTAAAGGACGGGATTGGTATACGGCTGAGACGTTTCGCAGGTCGTGGGTCATGAAGAGCATGTTGGTGGTTGGTTGGCTTTCGGCTGAGTCGTCGCTTCGTGAGATTAGGGAGCGGAGGGAGGCGAGATTGATTGAGGAGTATGTCGCTATTGAAGAGGAGCATGAGTGAACTATTTCGCTAGTGAAAAGCTGTGTACTTGAACATTTGACTTAGTTAACGTATTTAGTTTGATAGTAAATTGATAGAACAGTGTTAATGTCTTTCTCTTATCTTTACGAGCATTGGGTCGTTTGGCAGTGTCAGTGTTGGTGGTTTGTGATTGGATACTATAGCAATGCGTCGGCTTGAGGAACCCCGCTTTCGAGATGGCGTGTCTTGGACGCTGCATGAACAAAGGCTCTGGACAGATCAACAAAAGAACATGCCTAGTGTCATATCATTTTCTGCTTCGATTGAACAAGAAAAGATACAAGCACCACGTTCAGACACGGAATTGTCTATTTAAACCAAGTGAGTCGCAGAAAAGGTGGTTGAGACAACAACGCTGACATGTTTAGCTCATCTGCATCACCACAATATTGGGTCCACCATTCTCAGCTTCAAAACATGACGTCCATCGCCCCAGCAGCCAAGCTGGCCGTCCTCATCGACGCAGACAACGCAAGCGCCGCAATGATAGCGTTCGTCCTCGCAGAGTTCGCAAAACACGGCACAACTTTCGTCAAGCGTGCTTACGGCGACTGGACAAGCACCCAATTGAACAGTTGGAAGCCCCAACTCCTCCAGAATTCAATCCAGCCGATGCAACAGTTTGCATACACTTATGGAAAGAACGCCACTGATTCAGCTATGATCATCGATGCCATGGATTTGCTATACTCCAACAAATTCGATGGTTTCTGCATCGTGTCGAGTGACAGTGACTTCACGCGTCTTGCGTCAAGGATTAGAGAATCGGGACTAATGGTTTATGGATGTGGAGAGCGGAAGACTCCGAAGCCGTTTGTCACTGCGTGTGATAAGTTCATTTACGTTGAGAATCTTGTGCCGAGATCTGGGACTCCGTCAATCGAGGTTGACGTTGCTGGACCATCAACTACAATGCCACTCAATGGAGCTTTGCCAAGCGAAAGACGTCCACGCCGTCGCCCACCGTTTTCAGATGTTTCAAAAGGGAAAGGACTTTTGCTGGACTCTCCTGTTCCTGTCCGGGGCTTATCTTCTGAGCAAGACTCCCCAGGACCTTCAAATCGTGCACAAGTCGCACGTCTTCCCGAGATCGATCTTCAGAAGGACCGGACAGAATCACGGGCGAGATACAACGACGAATCATCAGCGGGACCATTCAGTGCACAAAACGCCAAAGCCGAGCCCTCCGACGCAGCACCATCTATTCCCCCATGGACTAATACAACAACCGGCAAGCGAAAAAGACTCGACTCCGAAACCAACAGTCCCGCACCAAACAGAACCCGAGCAACATCCCTTGAACCTGGCGAACTTAGACCTGAGCAAGGACCCGTCGATGATCAAGTAATCGAGTGGCTACGCGAAGCAGTCGAGGCAAGAACCGGTGAAGATGGCTGGGCTGGTCTTGCGGCTGTTGGAATGCTCATGAACAGATGGCATCCAGACTTTGATGTTCGAACGTATGGATACAAGAAGTTGCATGAACTGATGGCGGCGACGGGATTGTTTGAGTTTACGGATCGGAGCCCTGGCGAAGGGAAGCCGATTGTTAAGTATGCGAGGTACCTTATTGATGGGGATCATGGGGCTTCGGTTGAATCACCTTCGGCTGAACCAGCTCCGGTTGACTCACGTTCGAAGCAGATTTGTCTTTTTGATGATCTTGATGCTTGATATTTCATTTGTAGTCTGACATTATATGGATAACGGGCGAGTTTGGGAAAGGGTACATAGTAACAAATGGCTGTATCTTGGAAATCTATCTCATTTACTGCCGATAATGAATGTGCGTGCTGTGGTGACTATGTAAATATTGCATGAGTTGGCTGTCCCTCACCATACGACGTTCATTGGACTGATACGTCAGCATTCTTCTTCCTAGGCGCGACGAAAGCTATCCAGTGTCTCGACGCGAACTGCTCAGTGATGTACAGCCTGAAATCGATGCCCTGACCAGTTACGGGTCCTGAGGTGGATGCTGAGAATGGAAGGAATGCCGTGATAGCCTTGGCAAGCCCTCGATGCGTATATCACGCCTTGCATTGCATACCATTTGTCATTTGGGAATTGTATCCGAGCAGTATTTATTGTTGTCTCGCGTAAAATATAAAACATTTAATAAATCACCAATTAAAAATCACACCTGGAAGTTCCAGGCAAGTATTCAACTCTCGGTATCTATAAAAAAAAGAGCAAGAGCAAATCTCATATAATCCCGAACACTCCAGTATTAACTCTTATCCCCAGACACACGATCTTTAATGCACGAACTTACAGGTATCAGATCATGACTCTTCAACAGCCTTCAAAGCAACTCGAACAACCTCCTCAAAGTCCTGCTCCGGCAGACCCAACAAGTCATTCATGATCTCACCCTCCTTCTCAAGATGGCCTCCATACCTCCCCGTCACGAAACCCGTCTCAATCAGGGCGGAAACTGCGTAAGGATCTCCAGCAGCCACAGCAGCTTGCTTCTCCTTAATAAGTTTCTCACTATCAACCTTCTCAACAGTGAACTTCTCACCGCTGACTCGCTCGATGGTTTCAAGAAGCATCTTCTGGGTGATGGCAAAGTCACTAAGCCAGACGATTCGGTTCTTCGTCTCTTCCCATTTCTTGGTCAGGGAATTGACCATTGCGAGAGCCGTGTTGGCTTCAGTGGTAGAGCTGAACCAGCCTTGTCCATCATCCCAGACTACAAACTTCTTCTCCTTGATGTGCATTCCCAGAAAGTCATGGAGGGCACTCCACTTGATCCACATACCGCAAGCGATGGCCATCCACTCTAGACCAGTGGATTCTTTGGAGCGAAGGTAATCCTGCACTTCGCCCTTCTCTCGAAACACGGAGTTCAGGGCTCTTGCATCAGGGTTGTTGTTGTTAAGTCCATACTCAGAAGCGACATAACGTCTGACTTTGGCAGCAACTGCAGCGTCGACGAAGCGGAGTTGATCAGCGACGGCTAAAGAAGTCATACAGTTCACAATAGCGTCCTGACCGGTGAAAGCAGATATAAGTGCATCGGTCGGGTATGAATCGTCAATTGTGATGACTCGCACGTTTGATGAGAGTTTGCCATTTGATGATGAGCGTTGCAGGGCGGAGACAGTGAAAGAAGGTTCCTTGACTAGGGCGTCTAGCATGATAGAGCCAATTGAGCCAGTGGCTCCAATAATGAGGATGTTCTTGAAGGGAGAAGACATTTTTAATGGTTTTATAATGTGAAGAGGTGAGTATTGTTGATGTTGAGTAAAATGAAACCTTAGTTGCGATACTGTTGCAACATGTCTACTCATCTCTTTTAACATCGGTTTATCTCTATTGCCTCTCCTGATATCTTCACTGTTCTATTGCATTATGCACTCCGCTTAGTGATCACCCCCTTGCCTGTATTACCTCACCTTTCCTGACCTAATCAAGGCGCCGGCATCTCCACCCCCAGTGGCCGTGATAGCTTACGACGCTAGTCGGGATTTTTAGAAGAACTTCCCGGCTCTCTTCGCGCTTCAATCATCTCCGTCTTGCATTCTGAAGCACAGTATTTTAAAGACTAGTATAAGAAAGACAGTAATGAGGTTTTTTTTTCTGTGATTATTTTCCTGCTATACATATTACATCCTGACCTAAACATACTGAGATTCTGTTGCTGGATCCAGTGACTTATTTTTAGCAGTGAGTAATACAACTGTCTCTGTGATCCTATTGGCTGGTCTCTTGTGCAAAGATCGGGAACGATTACTAACCTCTGCCGATGATAGAAATGCCCGATGGAGATGCACAACATTTCGAGCCAGCATACAAAGGTATCAGTATCAGTCTCAGTCTCAGATAAAACCTTAAATTATTATAAATCACAATACTCATGTTAATATCAAGCCCGAATATTCTGGACTATATCTTGCAACATCACCCTCTCTCGCAGAGTATTAGTCCTCTCAACTCCCGAAGCATCTACACTAAAGACTTCGAATCTGGTTTCACTCTTAATCCGCTAAAATGTCCCCTACAGAACATACCATCTACCGCGCAGGCGATGGCAACGGCGGCTTCTCCCCTTCCTCTGTCAAGCTGCCCAACCTTGGCCCTCTTGATATTCTCGTCCGGCTGACCCACAGTGGCGTGTGCCACTCAGACATCGTACTCTGCCAATTGGGAGCACCTGTAGCCCTTGGCCACGAGGGAATTGGTGTTGTAGAGTCCGTTGGCTCGCTGGTTACACAATTCAAGATTGGTGATCGAGCAGGTGGTGGATTTCACCGCGATGCCTGCGGTCACTGCAAATACTGTTTGTCGGGAAGAGATATCTACTGCTATGAGCGTGTTATCTTTGGAGAAGGTGACTTCGAGAATGGAACCTTTGGTACCTACTACATTGGCAAGGAGACGTATCTCCACAAGATTCCCGACAGTCTTGCCAGTGAGCACGCTGCACCGCTTCAATGCGCGGGCGCTACCGTGTACGCTGCTCTCAAAGCTACAGTGACACCCGAAAAGCGCGTCGGCATTCTCGGCATCGGTGGCCTTGGCCATCTTGCCATTCAGTATGCGGATAAGATGGGTGCCGATGTTATTGTCTACAGCACGAGCACTAACAAGGAGGCTGAGGCGCGACAGCTGGGCGCCAAGGAGTTCCATCTTATCGAGAACATGTTTGATACAGCTACGGCACCGATTGATGTTCTTGTCATTTGTGGTACCAAGTACCCTGACTGGGATAAGTAAGTACATTGGTACTACTCGGAAAGGCTTCGACTAACAATAATTCTACAGGGTCATGACGAAGGAGTTCCTCGCGCGAGATGGAACCATCGTCCCACTTGCAGCCCCGGTCCACGGAGCTCTAAGCTTACCGTATGTTAACTCACCTGCCCATCGAATATGACTGATATTGACCATCTCACAGTGCCGGAGCAATGTTCTTCCAAGGGTATCATGTCTTTTCAAGCTTGGTTGGATCGCGTAATATCCACGATGAGATGCTTGAGTTTTCAGGACGTCATGGTATCAAGCCTTTGGTTCAGATCTTCAAGCATGAGGGTGCCTCAACTATCAAGGAGGTCTTTGAACTGGTTGAGCAGAACAAGATGAGATATAGGGCTGTTCTGGAAATGCCCAACTAGACTTGTCTTCTTGCGACAGGACAGCCCACTTCCCTCTTCACTTCTACAATAAAATTAAAATAGTTCCGCCGAAAGCTGTTCCACTTATACAGATTCATTAATATTGCTTTTGTTCTTTGATAGCCTCCTTGCTAAGTTGCTTTTAGCATTTTATGTACATCACTTGTCGATGACAAACTCAGCCATGATCTAGGAGCATGATAGTATATCGACATGAATGTCACTTAGACTATCACCACCCAAAGCAGTTGAAAGAAAACAGTTTTAGGGGCTAAGAACTGCTATTGTAAACGGGTACCCGATCCTCGTCGGTATTCGGGCTCCAGTGTTTTGTGCTCCAACCTCCCAGGCGCTAATGCGCGCTGAAATGTACCGGTGAGATCATCTCAACAGCGCTCCAATAGGGACTCAAGCCTGTTCTTTTAGGGCTGATAAACAGCACTAAGACGGCCCGACGTTTTCAGGGTACCAATACGAAAACCCCGACATTTGCAAACAATGCCAAACCTGACATGAACGATGAAGCCGGGGTATTACAAACCGGATCTGATTGTAATTGGACTCAAGGCTGGACAGTGAAAGAGGCTTGATACTGGGTGTGGCCTGATTCTCGCAGAGGTTTGTTGGATAGAGTGCAACGTGGTGAACCAACGCCCGCACCGCTATCGTGGAGTGAAAGCGAGACGCCGGTGTCTTGAACACGAGAAGCCACATTTGACCGGTATGTCGCCATACCAAAGCTTACCCCAAAATCTGACGTGAGACTCTTGGGGTCCAACCCGAATTCTCTTCTGCGTTAGGAAACATGATTAGATTCCGCATACATAGCGATACCGGGGTTGAAAAAGAAGCATGTATGGGATATCCATCAAGATTGCAACGTCAGAAGATTTGGAAGATAAGCAACCCGTTCACAGTGGTTATCGGATTCTTTGTCGGCTTCAGCTGCAAGCCAATGCCGGCGTCTATGCTAGATGTCGGCGTCTTGGTGGAGATGCGCATCAAACAGTCCGATGTGTAATCACTTAGTCAGTGCCACTTCAGCCGCTGATTGGTTTCCCTCTCAGCTGAAAGCACTGTTGAGCCTCCAGATCTCTCTACGGGCCGTAATGCCGCAAAGACGAGTTACCCAAATCTCGATTGCTGGGTGAAATATATCTCCCGCCGATCAGCTTCTCCATTTCGCCTGCGTCATAGCACACATCTACCATCTTGTCAGGGTATTCTTATTAAGCTATGAGTCCTTCTACCTCGAGAATGGATACTATCTCTGTATTGCCACTTGATGCGGGAGACACGGGTTCTGGCCCCAAAAGGGGAAGAAGGCCACTTGAAGTTCCGGAGGGTGGATCTGTGACAAACGTGAGTACACCATAACCTGACATCTCGGGATGATTAGTGATAAATGTCAAGTGCTGTTCTAACTGGCTGTATTAGCGCCGAAGGATACAAAATCGTATGGCTCAGCGCGCATATCGCCAGCGTAAGGAGTCGGCTATCGATATTCTGAAGCAGAAGGTCGAAGAGCTCGAGAGGTCCAAAGAAGACATGGGAAGAGAGTTTGTTAACTTCACCTCTGTGATTCTTGAGCAGGATACTGTGAAGAATAATCCACAAATCATTGAACACATTAAGCAGTCTACTCTCAGCTTGTTGTCCAACGCTCGAGAGGTAGATGAGAATGAGAGACCTGACGTCCAAGATGGGGATCAGAATGATCTCCTCGACGATCTTCCAGCTGTTGTCTCAGCTGATTTCACGCCTCCCATCCCTCAAGCCCAAGATCTCGACTTTCCTATGATGGATGGCACCGGACAGTTAGACTACACCACCAACCCCATCGACCCCATGCTCTCCCATCCAAGATCCAACTCCGACCCCAACTCCGATTCGACACCTCATTCCTTTGATGCAACCTCCTATTCCCAGCTCCCCACCACCCAAACACCGTTCTACGACATGACCTACCAACTCCCCGGATCAACATGGGACTCTACACTCCCCAACCCGCGATCCTATGCAGATCAAGAACTAACCTTTGGCCGACGGTACCACAGAGCGTCTCAAGAAGCCGCTTTCCTTCTAGCGTCCATGAGACATGCGCCTCCTACGTGGTATCACAAGGTCTTTGGGTTCTGTATGCACTTTGAGACGAGGGAGGAGATAAGTAGTCGGTTCGGTGAGACGTTGCGCAAATCGAGGGAGACTACGCTTAATAATTGGAGGTTTCCGTTTACTAATGTTGGTGGCGCTGGGACATTCTTTCCTGATCAGGGCTATGGTAATTGTGACCTACCTATTGGGAATAGGATTTTGGAGCATGAGGCATACAGACCATCAGAGATGTCAGGTTTCTCCATGGGACCTTTCGGTCCATCTATCGAACAGATCCGAGATCTACGATTGAACCCTCAACTACGAATTATTGATCCAGAATATGACGGAGATTTCTTCGACTCAGATGAGATCGAGATTTGTCTCCGCGGCTACGGCGTTACTATTCCATCAGGGAAAGACTTTGTAACAGCTCATATCGACATGGGTATGTTTGAGAGATCATCAGACTCGGAGACGAGTTCTGAACCTACTACGCCTCCCGATATTCCAGGTAATGGCAACTTCGTGGAGGAAGATATTCTAAGCAATGAACCGGCTTCGTTTTCTTGTCCCGCTGGTTTGATGGGTATGGCGATGGGAGCGATGCCGCCACCGCCAAAGGGTAAAGGACCGGGGGAGCAGTGGAAGACGCCTATTAGACGGGAGACGAAGGTCAAGATCGATGTTGAGCGACTGATCATGTGTAAGAAAAGGGGAACGCACTTGGTCAATACGGAAAGCTAACTAGTCTCGTTAGGTCTTGTCAACTCAACTGTGTGTCTCGGGAGAACACCCGCCGTTCGGCCTATGGACATCCGTAAGTCGTTAAAGATGTCCATCATCCAGGAAGACTAACATTGGGAGGATCAAGTGGAATGGTGGGGCGCTGATGTATTTATGGCGATATGAATGGAAGCAAGCGAATAAGATCGAAAAATAAAGGGAGAATGACGGTGGTAGTTCAATATATATCCCTATTTTCTTTCCTGATCTTCTGTGCAACCTATCACCAACTTCCACTGCTCAACCGGGGAGAATGATAGCCTCTGTTTACTAGCCCTCGAGGAACGTCTCGACATGTTTGACGAAGGTCGGAGCGTACTGGAAGAGAAAGCCGTGTCCGCTATCGGGGTACAAAATGAGCTGCCCGTTGGGGACCTTGTTGTAGATAAGGTAGCTGTTGGGCGTGGGGATCATATAGTCGTTCTGTCAAAAACATATCTGTTAGCATATAGCCTTGATCGAAAGAGCAGGAAAGGTCACTCACGCTTCCATTTGCGATCAACACTGGGATCTTGAGATCAAGTAATCGATCATAAGCGCCATCTTCTCCCTTGCTCTTCTCCCGACTCTCTGTAAAGTCATGGCCCTGCGTAACTTGTCCCATAAGTCCTTTTCCACCATCGTTATATCCACTGCTCAGCCAATGAGATGCCTCCTCACCACTCGTAGATGCATTCCGTTCATGGATTCTCGACCACCAAGCCTCAGCAGCAGCGTCACCCTCAGCATTCTTAGGAAAGAAAAGTGTCTTGAACACATTGATATCAACATCCTTGACCCCAGCAACAGAACCGACGTCTTTGTTCTGAGAATAAACAAGTTCAGGCCCGTAGCTGGTTCCTGTTCCTGCCAGGATCAACTTGCGGACTTTGACCTTGCTTGGATCTGTGTTGAGGGCTACCATCTGAGCGACGTAACCTCCAATACTAAAGCCCAGAAGGTCAACTTCTGTTCCTCCTATGAGTTCGATGAACTGTGTTATATCGGCGGCGGATTGTCGGATTGAAGTGGCTACTTCACCGGTGCTGAGACCAACACCGGCATAATCGACTGTGATAACACGACGGTTCTTGGCGAGGGTGTTGACGATGAGAGGATCCCACTTATCCATGGTACCTCTGAAATGGGTCAAAAGGACAATTGGGACACCAGTTGCATTCCCGATTTTACGGTATGCAAATGTGACACCGCTGGGTGACTTGACGTATTGCGTCTTGGCGGTCTGTTGAGTTGACATTTTGATGTGGTTTGATAAGGTTGGAGATTAAGTTTCTGGGGAAGGTGAGGCTTGATAACTCTGTGAAATGATAAGCTGATAGTGGCATTTATGTACTCGTTTGCAGGGTATTGTTTGTGATGTCACCAAGAGTCGGAGTGCTTACTCACGAAGGTCGCCGTCCCGCATTTAGGATTACACTTCGTGCGCCACCAGATTAGTGGTATTACCTGGCCATAGTCACATGCATGACCAACTGGCGAGCGTGACACGAACAATTACTGATTCTTTTCGTCACATTTTCTTTCTCTTTGTCATTATACCTCGGCAAGCCAGCCGACGCTAGAAGGCAGCATATGGCGTGAGCATGATGGTAGACACAGAATTGGCAGCACAATACCCTAAGAACTCTAGGAAGTGTTTTCTCTAGACATCATATTATATACTTTGCGGCGAGTCCGTCTTGTAGTGACTATCGGCTTGTCTGCCGAAGCTTGCGTCTTCATAGAAGAGATTATGTGCAAGTAGTCGCAGACAAAACAGAAATGGCCTCTTCTTTTCATCAATAAATTAAAATGGCTACAGGGAAAAGAGCCAAAGCGTCATGTGGCGCTTCACTGTGAAACGAGTCACAATCGTTGCAGGTGAAAGGCACTGTGAAGAGTGATGTCATAACGTGCCAATCCACAATAGAGACTTGAGAGATCAAGACGCTAATTCTGGTTTCATTAGAAAGACGGAGAAAATTCTATCGTGATCTATCTTTTACTTATACAAGTTTGCTGTGTATCCCACTGCCATCTTCATGCCGCAGCTGTCTCTGCATTGTATACTGCGTAGCTAAAAGCACCGTATCCGTACAGAGCAAACTAAAGGAATACAGGATCATGGTATGACTTACTCAATGTATCCTACTTCGTCCACCTCGTAGAAGACCGAGCGATCGTGTTTGGTAAGCGACCAACCATTGTTGATTCGAGCAGGGAGATCAGGGTTGGCTGCACCAGAAATGTTAGCAACTAGAAGCGGGATGTGAATGAACGGACACTAACGGATGAAGTGACGGCCAAAGGCCACGAGATCGTCTATCTCGCTAGTATGCTGCAACGCCTTCTCAGGTGTGTACCCCCCAGCCACAATAAACTGCACCCGAGCGTGAATGGCTACCTCCCTAATGGGCGCCAAAGTATCCTCTACCATTCGTAAATGCTCAGGTGTATCTACCGAACCATCGGCGCGAGGCTCAATGGCGTCAATGTACGCAATGCGGGGTTGAGCGTCTACAATAGCTTGTGCCCAAGGAACGAAGAGCGAGAGTGGTTCGGCTTCTCGCATGCCTTGAAAGCGGGTGAATGGTGACATGCGGACGCCGACCCGTTCTGGACCGATGGCGTCGCTGACTGCATTGACGACGTGGAGGGGAAAACGGATGCGGTTCTCGACGCTGCCGCCGTATTGGTCTATTCTGTCGTTGCTGGTTGATTGAAGCTACGGTATAGTCAGGCATAGTCCACTTCCTAAATGACAGCAGATAGTCACGAACTGATCAATAAGCTATACGTCGTAGATTAGCCATCTCTTTATGACTTAAGCATGCGAATACCTACATATCCATTGGCTCCGTGAATCTCAATACCATCGAAACCAGCCTCCATAGCATTCAAAGCTGCTTGTCGGTAGTATTCCACAAAGTCGTCAATATCTGCTTCGGTCATGACGGTGAACTTGTCCGGGATCTTTCGTGTGACATCGTCATCCTCGAAAAATGGTTGTGAGCCAGGACTGAGAACAGCAGGGACAAGATCAGATTCTGCAATACGTCTGATAAAGTGTTACCAGAGACAATGACAGTAAATGATGATGATGATTGGCTTACCCAAGAGCCCAGAGCTGACAGAGGATAAAGGCTCCCTTAGCATGAACTGCATCAGTGACATGCTTCCAAGCCTCAATCTGGTCCCTGGAGTATATTCCCGGTGAAAAGGGTCGCCCAGATCCTTCAAGCGAGATGAAGGTTCCTTCTGTGATCGACAGTCCGCCAGCTGGTGATGTAATCAGTAACCCTAATGGTGGGCGTGAAGTGAGAGCCAAGACGTACGTGTAGCGCGCTGAGAATAATAATGCGCAGCGTAGCTAGCGGGAACACCAAGTGCATCGGCACGACCACGGGTCAAGGGTGCGAGGACGATCCGATGATGTAGATCAAGAGCGCCACCTTGATTGGCTTAAAGAGTTTAGAGGTTTGTGAGGTCTTAAGTTTCAGCTTAAATTCGTCAATTATGGTTGATTGGGCTCTTAATAGTGTAAGAGAACTGGTGAAGATGCGTTGAGAAGGTGAAGTGTATGTAAATTGTAATGTTCTAATGCGGCGTTTTAATGGTTTAATCGTGTCTATTGACACTTGCTGCACATATATATACCCTGACCCCTTTCATGCTTAGATCAATGGTTGATATATTACTGACATGCATGATCTTGAACAGCTCATATCTGCTTTGAAATCGTGACATTTCGCCAAGGCCGATGGAATATTCCGATTTCACCTTGATTGTAACCTTTTGTTACGGTAATAGTGGCTGCTTGCTTTACGTGTAAAGCCGATGAGACGAGATAACTCCACTTTGTTTCTCGGAGCTGATTACTGATATGCATGCATTGTCGATGCAACATCAATATGACCAGGTTTAGTGAGTTTCAATGACTGAAAATGATTGTTTCGTACTTCCTTTACTTTGCGATTATTACTAATATCTTGTTATTCGTCATCGTGTTTGCTCGCTCCTGTTGTAAACCCTGAGTCTGTGGCCCTATTTGCTGCCATCGATGTGATTGGCTGCTTGACAGCTCTCTACAAATCGATTAGATAGCTTATCTTATCAAAGCGAATCATTTATGCCGCTCCACAGACTGTTATACTGATCCAGTGCCATTGTAACTGGGACGAGCGATATGCTGATGATGTAAATCTCGGTTATCTACACATCAATTGGAAAACCGTTCTCATGCTGTTCCTAAATCACACGGAGGTGCTTAGTGACCAAGCCATCTCCGTAACCTTCGCGCCTGTATCTCAAACCACGGTTCATTGGCCAGATGCAGCCAAGTGGAGATGACCAAACACCACTGTTGCTCCCTCTTGTCCACGAAGAGACGAACGGAGGATCATTACTAAGTTACCCGTTTGTACGGACCGGGAGGGACAAGTACGTGTGATAACATGAACATAAGCAACTTTCATTGATCCATCATAAGCCCGAGATGTAGTCAAGGCCGCCGAGTTTATAGCTTCTTAAGAAGGCAACACACAGCACAGATACAACATCTCGCAAGATAGCTCACTTAAATCTTATTACTTGCAGATACACAGAAGCGTCACGTAGCACACAGACAAAGGCCGGGCTACTAGCATCACAAGTCGTTACCATGACACCTTCACTTGAACACGTTTTCACCATGAGGATGTATACATCCCCCGACAAAGCCCTCGTCATCCCAGAAGCCAAGGGCAATAATCATCGCATCATCGCCTTCTTGACGCACGGCCACATCAAAGGTAGTGTCCTTGAGGCAGAGCTTCTCCCCGGCGGGGCCGATTGGATTTTGGTATGTCCTCTCTTCACACAGCAAAGACAAATGCTGACCATTGAACGGCGTGATCCTGATACAAACACCGGGCATCTTGACGTTCGAGTTCAATTCCGATCAAAAGAGGGTCACGGGATTTACATCCACTTCAAAGGCGTTCTACAGATTGATGAAAAGTGGATGGAGGTCTTCACTGGGGGACCGAATGCACGAACTCTTGAGTTTGGAGAGAATGAATGGCTTGGATCTCCCATCATTGAGACCAGCCATCCTGACCTAAAATGGGTCGAGCGGTCCGCTTTTGTCAGTGAACTCCGCTGGTTTATCGATGAAGATGGGTCTGTTGCTGTTGAGAATGCTGTTTACAAGGTCAAGCCTAGCAGTGGCTAACGTGGAGGTCAGCATCTGGCTACAAGTGAATTGTGTCTCTATTGATAGAACAACATTCAGTACAACCTAAGTAACAGCCAGTACAAATAGTGCGGATAGCTAAAAGTCAGTTTTGCTATAATCATTTTTTATAACTTTATCGATGATCAAACGAGTGAAGCGTCGTATGAATGATCTGAAAATTATTGAGTCGTGTTTCCCAATTCCATGGTCTAGGTTAGCTTCCCACGAGTCAGCGTCTCCAACACTCCCCGCCCAGAAAACTCTAATTATTTCCGTAACTTTCCTAATTGGCTCTTCTGAGCAGCTGCTGAGTAACCATGTCAGAGACAGGGTTAGTGCTGACGCGCCACCTTGTCTCCATTACCCACGCCCTGTCAAGCTGATCCAGATTGTCATCCTTATCTCTTCAATAATCCCAAGAAATGTCTTCAAGTTCAGAGAAAGAAACCTCGAAAACGCCAGAAACGGACTCTAGAGTACGGCAGTTCCACACTCGCAGTCGAACAGGCTGTTCCAATTGCCGGACCCGCCGGAAACGATGTGACGAGCAGCGACCGCAATGGTGATGACCCCCACTGTAAGCTGAGAGATCCGATACTAACATGGGGAAATCGTAGTTACAACTGTGTCAAGGGTCAGAGGACCTGTATTTATGCACCTCCGAAGATTCCGCTAAGGGAACGGAGAGCGCAGCAGAAGGAGGCTCATCCGTGGGATCAAACGCCTTGGGAGGTTCAGCAGACGCCCAAAGATATGGCTTGTATGAAGAAGACGACTGTTCCTCTTCAACTGAGCTGTTTGAATCATGATACGGGGTTTAATAAGCTGGCTGTTGCTATGCCCCTCAGATCTCATGAATTGTTTCAATATTGTCCGTCGTAATGAGACACATGCTCATGGAGATGCTGACATTGAGATAGTGTTTGAATCAAGTCGGACGATAAAGTCGACACCTAATATACCTGGAACAGAATAGTTCGTATTCCGACTAAGTTCTTTGTTCATCACACTCACCGAGATAGTCTCGCTCGTATGATAGACAACCCTTGTGCACTCCGAAGTGCCATCCTCATGGCCGGAATGCATTTCTCATTCCAATTCGGCGACCTATTTACATTCGAGTCCACCTTCTTATATCATAAAATCGAGGTCATGCGTGTGATCAATCGTTGGATCGCGTCGAGAGATTATAAACTCGAAGCGGCGATTATCAGAGAAATGGCTACGCTAGCTTTCACAGAGGTGATTTGCCCTACTTTACCCTTCCTAGAATGACTTAGCTTATTCTTTTACCAGGCCTGCCATGGAGAGCTTGTTGCTGCTGAGACTCACATCAGTGGAATCCTAGCGCTGATAGAAACTGCCCAATCTGATAAAAGTGATCCGACACGTTCTGATTGCCGCTCCACTGATCGAGAACTAGCTCACCGTTATTTCGTCATGTGAGGCGCCTATCAAACCATCTCGATGCATCGCTCCTCCTTCTAACATCTGACTATAGGTCGTATGTCTACATTACAGGCCTTAAGAGTTTACTCAGCGGCATATGTCGAACCGGTGGCCACGGCAGCAGTCTCGACGCTGTACCAGGTCGCAATCTTCTCAAGCTATCACATACATGGCACATGAGTGTAGCCATGGAAAACCTCGGCCTGAAACTCCAAGCTATTCGTCTATTCCCATTCTTCTTCAGCCCACTGCCGCAAGGAGCACAACTCAACGATGCAGATGGACAAGTCATTATTAACTCTCTACGAGACTTTACGGCCGCACAGGACCATATGTTCAAAGACACAGGAATAGAAACAGCAGATGGAAAGTTCGAAGGCTTCTGGCGGAGAGGTCCGGCATCAAGGGTGTTAGGAGAATATGTCATGGCACATATTCAATCTATTTCTGTCCCGGGAAAGAAGGAGGAGGATTCTGATATGACTCCATCGTTGTTTGTCGGACCCTGGTGCGGAATGACCATCGCCTCTATCTTCTACATGCAAGATGTTCTCGGAGCGTTGGAATACGTTGACAGGCGCATACACAAATACGCTGTTACATTACTGCAACACGATGTCGCCAAGATCTGTACCCTGGTAGGTACACCGAAGAACGATGCGTTTATGCTATGGCAGACATTACTCGGGCTTATAGCCTCTTTGCGCGCCCTGAAACACAATGAGCAAGACAGAGAGATGTTGTCAGCCCGGCAGTTCTTTGAAGAGGCCTTGAAGCAGCAAGCAACGACTTTGGGTATCTTGACTTGGTCACAAGCAAAAGGGACGCTGAGGAGGGTAGCGTGGCCTATGGGGAATGCTAATCGTGAATTTATAGAGGAGTTATGGGAAAAGACTGTTTCTAGGCCGCTCTCAAATTGATTATAAAGAGTTTAAAAAGTATATATAATATATATATAAAATTAATATATAAGCAAAAAGGCAAGATATAGAAATTAAATATATACTTATTAAGGTACTTAAGAAATATATAATAAAAGTTTTATATTTTTCATTTTAATACTTACTTTTATTAATTTAATAAAATATTAATTTAAGAATTATTAATACTTATATATATTATTTATTAATAATATTAAATATAGTTAACGTGTTTGATAAGCATGCGTGACAGATAAGCATGCGTGACAGATAAGCAAGCGTGACAAAAATCCCTCAACCTTACATCTAACTATCTGATCAATTAGTCCTCAACCATTTATTATATC
>NJCR01001507.1:4322-36531 GCA_002234235.1 Fusarium hostae
CTCGCTTATCAACCACGTTATCTGATATTACTTCCCAGAAGAAACTTTTTAAGGACGATCTATAGATGGAAATTTACATAAGTTCAATACTCCGAGCGGCTGCAATTGGATGTTCGATACGACGTTTTTGCATGCCATTGCGAAATTGGGTTTAATTAGTGAGAAAATCAATTCTAAGCATGAATTCTTTGATAAGTTTGTGCGCCAATCAGAGGACCCAAGCTCGGATATTCGGCAAGTGAGCGGCAGTAGCATGCATGCACCATCACCAGATTAACGGCTAAAAAGTGCCGAGAACTTAGATCTCGTGGCTCGGGGAGATCGCTTGTTCTGGAAGGTCGAGATTAGGCTCTCGAAAAGATGAGTTTCTTTTCTTCAACCTGTTACCTGCATAGTAAAACATGTACTCCGTACCGAGATGAATAATACGGGAGAGTGCAACTTTTAATTATATAACAACGGCTGAGGCTTTCTTTGTGTGAAGAAGAGAAGCTTATTCTTCCGGCTTCTGGTTCCTCCTGGCCAATATAAGCAAGACAGCACCTTGTTTCACGGTACCGGGATGACCTAGAGATCGACAGTACCCACTGTCCATTGTCGCCTGACTCCCGCGCTGTATGGCTAACTTTACCTCCGGAACTTCTGGAACCTTTGGCATTACAAAAGATCTCCCCCTTTAATCGGGAAGGTGGCATTAATGTTTCGCGGCGATAAAACAATTTTATTGATTTTACTGGTATAGCACACGGCTATAGTGAAACCCCATTGAGCATGCAAGGCGGACTATTCGAAGATATAGTTGCGCCCGTTCGTCAGCTCCCCAAATGTATATAATATACAGTTTCAACCTCCCGTCTTGGCACTTTCCATCACTTGCATCAGCCACAGTTCTTCCATCGATTGCCCTCATATCCAGTCAATATGAAGGCCACTTTGTTGAATATCCTCACGGCGCTTGCCCTTGTCGGCCACGGCAGCTGTACACCTGCAGCTAGCCTCGACAAGAGATATTTGCTCGAAGACGGTGGCATCAAGTACAAGGTCTTCGAGCACGCTGCCACTGGCTCCAAGACCAAGATTGTCTCCAACTCTGGGATATGCGAGACGACACCTGGCGTCAATCAGCACTCTGGCTATTTCTCCGTCGGTAAGCGCCTCATTAAACTACACCATTCCCTACTTGCAAGCCCTAACAGATGTTATCCCCAGGGTCCAACATGAACATGTTCTTTTGGTTCTTTGAGTCACGCAAGAATGCCAAAACAGCTCCACTAGCCCTCTGGCTCAATGGTGGCCCGGGCTGTAGTTCCATGATCGGCCTGTTTCAGGAAAATGGGCCCTGCACTTTCAACAACGGAGGGTCCAAGCCTACTCTGAACCCCAACTCATGGAACACCTTTGCCAACATGGTACAGTCAAAACGCTCCCCAGAAGTGCAATACACTGACCGTTCAAGTTATATGTTGATCAACCGATTAGCACTGGTTTCAGCTACGGCACTGACGATGCTGTATCTACTCTTGCTGCTGCTCCGAGAGTCTGGAATCTCCTTCAAGCCTTCTACGCCCAGTTTCCTGAGTATGAGAACCGTGACTTTGGACTTTTCACAGAATCATATGGTGGCCATTATGGCCCCGAGTTTGCGTTTTACTTTGAGCAGCAGAACGCCGCTATCGATGCTGGAAAGATCAAGGGCGAGAAGATCAACCTCGTCGCCCTTGGCATCAACAATGGCTGGATTGATCCTGGTAAGCTCTTTCACGCCTCTGAATCTAGTTCCAATACTGACATGAATATTAGGCAACCAGTATAGAGATTACATCGACTACGCTGCTAACAACACCTACCGAAAGCTTATCACACCGACTCAGTACAGCAAGTACCTAAACACCTACCAGCAAAAGTGTGTCCCTGCATTTGCCAAATGCCCAGGTCTCACAGGCGATGATGCCGCTTGTGGTAACGCAGACGACGTCTGCGGGTCGGCGATTGAAAGCCCCTTGGAGAAGCTAGCAGACTTCGATGTCTATGATATCCGGGCCCCAAGCAATGATCCTTTCCCTCCCGCAACTTACTCTACCTATATTCAGTCTGCGGCTGTGATGAAAGCGATTGGTGCTCAATCGAAGTATGAAGAATGTGGTGATGAGTCCTACAACAAGTTTATCGCGAGTGGTGACAGTATGTTTTCCATGCTAGCCTGTATACGCAATTAGGACTAACGAGTTCTTTACAGGGGGCAGGTCATTCTTACCGACGCTTTCCCAGGTCATTGATTCCAAGATTACAGTTCTCATCTGGGCTGGCGATGCTGGTAAGTTCATCTCCCTCTTGTCCTCTATGGTGTATCTAACAATATCTAGACTGGATTTGCAACTGGATGGGTAATTACAGGGCACTCAACTCAATTGCCCCGCAGTCATTCGTCTCGGCTCCTCTCAAGTCATTCACCGTTGGCGGAAAGGAATACGGAGAATTCAAGACGTCTGGAAACCTGAGCTGGTTGCGGGTGTATGGAGCTGGTCATGAAGTTCCAGCATACCAACCCGAGGCAGCGCTAGCGGCGTTCATTGCAACCATGTCCAAGAAGCCTATCTCATCTACATGATGAATGTACTCGTAGCAATTTGTTATCTTAGATATTATCAATTGAGTTACTTCACCATAAGCGGGCTTCGAGCAATTGGTGGCCGGTGGCCCATATTCGTGAACTATGAACAAAATCTATCACGCCTGTAGTAGACCCCACTCAATCCCTGCTTTCAAAGCGACTTGCCGCATCTCTAGTTGTTCTTCTCTGGTCGGAGCAACTGGTTCCACTCCTCGCCTCTGTCTCGACTCTCTAGTCTCATATAAAACCGGCCCTTCACATTCGTCATGAGAAAACGTATAAGAGCGAACCTCTGCATTAGCCCAATCCGTGCCTATTGATGTTAGTACTTCAACAGCTAAGAGGATGGGAACAACATACCGTCATCATTAACAGAGTTCACCCAGTCGTCTGTGAGGAAATGCAGAAAGCATCCATGAGTAACCACCACGATTTCTGGCTCAGGTCTTTCGCTCAGCCATTGTCGTGCTACCTGAGCCCTTGCCAGAAGGCTACCCATGGCTGGTGCCCATTTCCCTTGCTACACATATGCTTTGTTCACCTTTTTGATCAAATTACATGTAGAAAACTTACTACATACCTTGATCTGCCAGCCAGGCTCGACCAGACCGAAATCTACTGGGTGTTCGAACTCTGCTCTGATCACAGAGATATCGCTACCAGTGTCACAGTTCATATCGCTGACCTCTTGTAATTCTGGCAAGGCCACAACCCGTAAGCCGCGCTCCAGTTGAGAAGGAAACGCCAGCAGAGTCGTCTGGAGCGTGCGTCGCAGTGGCGACGACACTATCAGTTGAACATTGGCAAGCTCTGGGAATTTAGAGATCAGGCCCCGAGCCTGCTCTTCTCCCAGAGGCGTCAGTTCGGGGTCAGGCAGATGGTAGTTTGCTTGGCTGAGGTTGTGCACGGCTTGCCCGTGACGCACGAGATGAATGGTTGGCGGCGGCATATTCTCCGTCTCAAGGTAACGAAAAGATTGTCTTCACAGCTTAACTTAGTGGGTAAGATTCAAAAATTGTTTGAGCCTTATCTTCAGCACAATGCACGGGCCTATTTATATTAGGCAATTCAATATAGTCTAAGAGCGGGGACCAACTGCCTCCGCGGGTTCCGGTTATACCAGCTGACCAACGAATCCAGCCTAGCCTGCAAGGAATACCTTGTATATTTACAAACTTACAATACGCGTTCCTTATATTTGTGCTTCGGCTTGTCGCTTCCTCTAATACGTCAACCTTACGGACCCTCCTAGTAGTAAGACGGCGGCTCTCAAGCCAACAGTGATTCAATTTCAACCATGAATCATATGCGGCACTTCCCAGGTTGGTAGTCAATCACTATCTGATTATAGAATAAGGTATGGATATATTTTAGCCCTTGCAAGTACATGTCGGCACGGCTGGTTTCATAAGTATTATTTTCTGCTTTATCTTTCATAACGCCAAATCACCATTCATCGTTCTTGGAAACCGTATGGCATCCAATTCCTCCGATGTAATCCCTCGCAGCAGTCTCATTGTCCACAATCTTGAGGTTGCTGCCCGCACGCTCAGTATCCATTTCCAAAACACCCACTGGATCAATAACAACAACAGTCCTTCCATCAAGCAGCAATCGAGTAATATCCGCCTGGATAATCTTCTGGGCCACTGCATTGAACGAGAACACATCGCGGAATGAGAATACCACAGCGCACACGAAGCGGCTTCTTCCAGAACCGGGATCATTGGGGTTTGGATCGCCGAGTTCTCGTGTGATGGCTCGAGTCAATCGCTCTGAACCTCCAAAGCGCACGACACCGCGTAGACTGAAGATGATGACCTCCTTGTTGCAGTTTGTGTGATGTGGCTCGTTATCGCCTGGGAGAATAGTTGCCACGGATACACGTACAGTCGCTTGAGCGATCTGACTGACGTCCATCATGTGAAGACCCATATCGCTCGACAACTGCTCGCAGATAGCGACACCTCGAACACTGTTGCCCCGTGAATCAAGCTTGGGTGAAAAGACAGCAATACCCATCTGACCCGGCAAAGCACCGATAATACCACCAGCAACACCACTCTTGGCGGGTATGCCAATTCGGGATACCCAGTCGCCTGCAGCATCGTACATGCCACAAGTCGTCATGACAGAGAGAATCTGTCGCACACTGTTTTGAGGAATGATCTTTTCTCCCGTTGCAGGGTGACAACCCGCGTTGCAAAGAGTAGCAGCCATTGTCGCCAAGTCTCGAACATTGACGTTAATAGCGCATTGACGGATGTATCCCTGCACAATCTGCTGTGCATCGCCAGTGATGATACCAGCTGCTTTGAGCATGTAACCAATTCCCATGTTACGATTCGCATCTCTCAGCTCAGCCTCGTAAACCTCTTCGCAGACTCGCAATTGACGACCTGCCAGCTTCGACATGGCTTTGAGGATGCGATCTGACCTTTGCTCTGCTGTCCAGTCTGGTCCTCCGATGAGAGAGTGTGCTGTGATAGCTCCCGCGTTTATCATGGGGTTCATGGGTCTGTTGCTGCCGCGCTCCAGAGACAAACTGTTAAACGCGTCTCCCGAAGGCTCCACGCCGATCTTCTCCAAGACCTTGTCCAACCCCGCATCCTCAATCGCCAACGCGTAGACAAACGCCTTTGAAATAGATTGCATAGAAAACTCAAGAGTATCATCTCCAGCCGAGTAAACCTGGCCGTCCACCATAGCCAGCGCCACAGCTATCTTTGACGTGTCGGCCTTTGCCAGCGTCTCGATGTAGCTGGCCGGCTTGCCATCTTCTATGGGCCGTGCATTCTCCAGCACCCGGTTGAGATAGTCAGGAATTGGGGATTTCATCGGACGGAATGGCACGGGCTTGAGCTGCTTTGATGGAGGAGGAGAAAAATCAGTTCTCACCGCTGAAGGCATTGTGCTGCGGGTGATGTCGTAAGCCAAGTGATTTGAACCAAGCTGACGAAAACGGCTGTCCAATCACGATGGAGCTTCTGTAGTGAAACCTTCTTGGGAGACTAGTCGAGATCGAGATTGTATCGTAGGGTAGATGGAGAATTGTTGAAGAATGACTATAAATATTGTATCCGTAGGTAAAAGAAGAATAGATCTATAGATTTTATAGACTAGAAAGAGAGAAAATGAGAAACTTACATTTCTCATCACATGAGTTGAAACTTTTCACCCACAAAAGTGTATGTAAAATTTACATAACGATAACCTATACCAGTCCTCTCACGATGTGGTCCGTTGTAGCCGTGGCCAACACGCACTAAAGCGTATTACCATTTTACATAATAAGTGCTTCTCGGTAAGGCAAGAGTGAAGCTCTCCATCGGTGAGAATCGGTGAGGGAAAGTTACGCTGCATGGAAGAAGGGAGGCGAGTGCGGGGAGACGCGTCTCCCATTCGTTGATTCTGGTGTCAAAAAAACACGACTGCCGATGACGGGATCAGCAGTAATTTTGGCAGGATGTGTTCTTATTTTTTTAGTCTTTTGTCGTCCTTGTGCGCGCTAGTATCAGGGGGGCCATTCCGTCTTGGGGCTGTGAGACATCGCTAAACTTCTTTGGTGAGGTGGTGTCTCTGGTTTCATTATCGATAACTATGGAGTGACCTTAGCTCACTAAACTTTCACAGTGAGAGCATAGCGTCTTCGGAGGACACGACATCTGGCTTACTGAGAACCGTTGAATCTCATCGACCCTCCCTCCCTTGAAGAAAGTCAGATCAGATTTTACTCTGCGGGGTAGAAGCTGGCCAACCCTGCTGAGCAAACGTCAGCAAAACAAGCTTTGTTTAGAGTTTCGATCCCCGCTGAAAAGCCCCGGTCAATGTGTCTCATCACAGTAAAATCATTGGTTATCCTGCGCCACCACCGCCAACACCAGCGTCACGTTATTACGATCCCAACCCCTTTGATCTTGTCCAAGAGTCTTTCCCATCTTTATTTCTCGGCTCTCTCTCCCACTGAAACCCTCTTACGCTTTCTGTGATTAAGCTTATTGAGCATTTGTTTGTTCTGTTAGCGATAATGGCGAGCAATATCCTCCCAGGCCATGGAAGCAATGGCCCTGGTCACAGAGATGAATCAACCCCGCTTCTGCCGCACATCTCAAGTCACATTGCCCATGAGGGCGAGAGCGGAAGAAGCGGTTTCCATCCACGACATTTCCTCTCTGTTCTCTGGCGAAGCTCTTGCACCGCGTCGAAATGGGTCAACATCCTCTGGCCTTTTGTGCCTATCGCTATCATCCTTCAGTTCTTCCCAGGCCTGCATCTTTGGAAGTTTGCTACGGCGTATATCGCCGTCATCCCAGCTGCCAATCTGCTTGGATTTGCTGGACAAGAGTTCGCGCGAAAACTTCCCAAGGTAGCTGGTATTCTCATTGAGACGACATTTGGATCCATCATTGAGATTATTCTCTTCATTGTCTTGCTTTCGAAGCACAAAGTCAACTCGCATGAGGGCAACGGAGATGAAGGCAATCTCATTCCCATCATCCAGGCAGCAATTCTCGGCAGCATCCTGACTAATCTACTTCTCTGTCTTGGCCTGTGTTTCTTCGTCGGTGGCCTCAAGCAGGCCAGCCAAAAGTTCCACGCCATTATCTCAGAGGTTGGCACAGGACTCCTTCTCGTCGCAGCATTTGGTCTCCTCATTCCCAGTGCATTCTACTCCGCCCTCAAAGCCGAGGTTGTACCCGACTTCCCAGGCTTCAAGATTCTGCATGAGAAGTTCACAGAGGGTAAACTCCAAGACGATGTTCTTCGCATCAGCCAAGCAACTTCTATTGCACTTATCATCGCTTTCTTCTTCTACATCTGGTACCAAGCCAGCAGCCAGCACAGTATTTTCGACGAAGTCATTGAGATGGATGAGCACCGAGACGCCGATCGCGAGGCTGATATGGAGAAGCCAAAGTTCACAATGACTGAGACAATCGTTGCCCTACTGATTGCTCTCGCTTTTGTGACTGCTCTTTTGATCTTCCTCGTTGAGAAGATTGAGCATGTTGTTGAAAGTGGTGTGCCGGATCAGTTCTTGGGTCTTATCCTTTTGCCTTTGGTTGAGAAGGCCGCTGAGCATTTGACAGCCATTGATGAAGCATGGGGTGAGTATGCCGCTTCACTTGTAAGTGTATCATTGCTAACAGTCTGATCAGATGGAGTGATTAACGTTGCCCTCTACCACTGCCTTGGACCGTCTATCCAAACTGCACTATTCAACGGCCCACTTGTTGTACTCGTCGGCTGGGCCATCGGAAAGCCAATGGACTTGAACTTTGAGATCTTCATGATCGCCCTGCTTGTCTTGTCCATCTTGGTAGTTGGAAACTTCCTGCGTGATGGCGAGTCCAACTGGCTTGAGGGTGCACTTCTTGTGGTAAGCTAGGACCCTTATTTGCCCATTCGTAGTGACTGACAATTCTAGGTCATCTATGCCATTATTGCTATCGCGTGCTGGTACTATCCAAACCCTGACGTGGCTACTTCCAATGGTCTCGAAGGTTCCGAGATGATCAACGTCACCATGAGTGTTGACACTCTACGTCAACTGCAGCAACTTATTAGTGCACAGCTGCCACAGAATTAGACCGTTTGCTAAGCTTATGGTCGTGTAGGTATCAGTCTGCTTAAGAGCCTACGAGAGAGTGAAAATAGGAAGGTTGTTGCTGAATCAGGAGGTTGTCTTGGCGTGTTCAGTATGCTTCCAAGTTTGTGTTTACGCTTTAAATGGACAGTTTTGAGCTATTGCGTGTTGTGGAGATATTCAGATAATTGAGCCAGCCTTTTATTTTCATAGCGTTATCTACAGTATGTTGATCCGTAGCTTGGCTGTCTTGACTATTGCTTCTCAATCATCAAGACCTGACTATCATAATCTCCTTCAAATCTCAATTGAATGCCGAGGTTCATCAGCGTCGAACCAGAGACCGTCTGGTTGTTATCCACCTTGTACTTGGCACTTGCATCCAAACCTTGAAGTCTGAACCAAGGCCAAGAGTTATTTATAGTCGCCCGTGTCTGGAATACGAATAGCACGACCTTCTTGCCATCCTCAGAAATGAACTGTCCAGCTGGATATCTCGTTTCCTCAGGCAGAGCTAGTCGATAGAAGTCTCCCGTGATAACAATTGGGTTGATCTTTTCAGAAAGCTCAATGAGACCAGGAATCTGTTCCCTCTCCTCCGGCTCAAGATCACTTGGGTCAAGTTCGACGCCAAAGGAGCCTCCCATCATAGCAACGTGGGCTCTGAACTTGACCGAGGTTATTCTCTGGGTGTTGCCATTAGGGACATGCGACAGGTGAGCTCCCATAGCAGACGGAGGATACGCGAGTGAAGTGCCAAATTGGATAGCGATACGTTCAACTGCATCTGTATCGTCCGATGTCCAAATTTGAGGGAACCACTGAAGAACTCCGGGGTCAAATCGGCCGCCGCCTGAAGCACATCCTTCCCATAGAACGTCAGGGAAGCGACTAGTCAGGGTCTCAAAGACGTGATAAAGACCTAGCATATACTTGTAGTTGAGAGTAGGATCAGGAGTCTCGTGGATTCCGCGATTGTTGTCCCACTTGACGTAGGAAATGGGAGATTCGCGGAGAACCTTGGAAACGAAGTTGATGATAAAATCTTGAACTTCAGGGAGAGCAAGGTTGAGAACCAATTGGTTCCGAGTCTCAGTCCTGGGATACGACCCTGCGTGAATTGCCCAGTCGGGGTGCTTGTCATACAAGTCCGACTCCGGATTCACCATTTCAGGCTCGAACCAGATACCAAACTTGAGCTTATCAGAAGAATTGGCCACACTCAAATCAGTAACATTCTCAACAAGGGGTGTGAGTCCGTCCGGAAATCGTGACTTGTCAGGCTGCCAGTCTCCAAGGCCAGCTGTATCATTAACTCGCGGATACTTATTACCAAACCAGCCATCATCCATCACGAACAGCTTGATGCCGAGGTCTGCAGATTGCTTGGCGATCTTTTCAATGGCAGTCTCGTTGATATCAAACGCCAAGCCCTCCCAGCTGTTGAGAAGGACAGGACGTGTTTCTTCTGCGTATTTGCTCTTCATCAAGTGCTTTCTGTAAAGGCGGTGGAATTGCCTCGACATGCCACCAACGCCCTTGTTAGAGAAGACTGACACGACCTCAGGAGTGGTGAAAGTTTGTCCGGGTTTCAATGACCACGAAAAGTCCAGAGAATTGAGACCGAGAATGGCGCGGGTAAGTCCCTGGGAGCTCTTCTCGACGTCAACGGCGAAGGAGCCGGTATACACCAGAGAAAAGCCCCAAGCTTCTCCTTGTGTTTCGGTAGCAGTTGATGAAACGAGAGCGAGGAACGGGTTGTGGAGATGCGAAGAGTAACCGGTTGAGCTTTGGAATCTGCATTTCTGTTAACACCCTGCGTTGTCGTTCCACGGAAACAATACGTACCCTTGTGTTCCGAAGTCGACCTTTCGGCGCACACGCATGCCCTCACGCGCCCAATCACCCTTGATCTCAATGAGATCCAGATTATCCTGCTGCAGATCGACACTCCAGCTAGATACCTTTCTCAAATTGACCGTCGCGTTACCCTGATTCGTGATATTCACACTTCTCACGATAGCATCATACTTCGGAAAGATCGAATACGAGAGATCAACAGCAATAGAGCTGTAATTGTCGTACATGTGCACAACCAAAGTTGAGACATCATCAGCCTCTCCAAAGGTCGACGGAAGACCAGGTAACCCAGGTTTTCCTTGTACAACCTTATGAGACTTGTATCGAAAGTCGGTGACGGTTGTGCCACTCGCTTGTTGGAGCTGAAAAGCCGGGATACGGAAGTCTCCTCTGCCGTGATCTGGAAATTCTCGTCGGACTCGACCGATTAAATTGACCCAGCCTTGGATGGGACCAATCTCAGTGGTGATGCCATCTTCGGCGACAGGACCACCGTAGTGATCGTTGATGAGGTCTCCGGTGGTGTTGTCGACGTGGAAGCGATACGAGACGTTGTCTCCGTTCAAAGCGAAAGACGTGCCGTCGACGCGAATTGCTGCAGACATGTCAACTATTGTTCAAAATGAAAAGATGAAGACTTACGGTCTGAACTCTCCGCAAAAGCCGAAATGACCTGACAGAACAGCACTGCCGCCGTCGTAATGCCCTTTGATGTAACAAGCACCATCTTGACCCTGGTAGAAGTTGGTTAAACGAACGTCAAATCTGAGGGGTCATCCGAAGGGCCCGACATCTTTATAAATCCTCAAAAACGTTCCATGTTACACTGAAAATTCAAAAATCTCGATACGTAGCAACTCGTGATGATCTCAACTCGGGCCGATCTTGAATTGGAGTATTGTGGAGGAGATGTTGAACTTGATGATGTTGGACTACCGAGAGATACCCCTTTGAGTCAAGATCATCATCGTTTGTGCGGAGGATCAGCCCAGATTCCCCAGAATTGGAGATCGGTTCGGACGGTAAACTTGTTTATGACGTTGAGTTTATCCGCGCAAATGATGAACCTGGCTTGGAAGCAATTCGGCAATAGGCTTTAAGGTGGAGGGACGGATAACGCCAATTCATCGGGATATTTACCCAGTCTCATTCATGAATGATCTGGTGAAAGCATAAGTTATACTGGTGAATGGCCGGATAATTGTTCACCCTGATTAATATGCATCAAGACCCCAGTATGATTGGTCCACATTCGAGATGAGGGGAATCAATGACACTGTGAATAGATTCACGATCTTTAAGAGTTTATTCTCTCAATTCTAAACCGCAGGATCTTAGCATAACTCGACATGGATCTCAAAAACATCATTCTTCCGTTCCAAGACTCTTCAACACAATGGGATATCCGAGTAGAAGAAAGAGTGGTGACCTCCATGAAACCAGCTGCTGGCAGGACGACACCAAGCGTAATGCTTCCATCTCTCTGCCATCCCCATATTCATCTCGACAAGCCATATCTTCTCACTTGCAACCACTCAAATTCTCCAGACCATCCGGACTACTCTGATTTGGCGCCGAAAACGGGAGGGTTTCAGGAAGCCATGGTTAATACAGCCGAAGCAAAGAAGCGCTACACTGAAGAGGACTTGTACCTACGGGGGTCTCAGCTTATAGCCACAAGCTACAAACAGGGTGTCACATTGATGAGAGCTTTTGTTGAGGTTGATGCTGTCACTGAACTTAAGACTCTGGAGGTGGGCATCCGGCTAAAGAAGGAGTTTGCTGATTTCATGGATGTTCAAATCTGCGCCTTTGCACAAGACCCCATATTCTCCACAGAACAGGGAGAGGCAAACCGGGCAATGTTTGAGAAAGCTCTTGGTCAGTTTGGTTCAGAGATTGATGTTATTGGAACTACTCCATATGTGGAAACAGATCTTGGAGCGAAACGTCAGAACATACATTGGGCTATCGAAACAGCACTGAAACATGGAAAACACCTGGACTTTCACATCGAATTCAGCCTCGAAGGTAATGGAACCCATATGTCCGTCTTTGAGCACATCATTGAAGAACTCAAGCTTCTCAATTGGCCTACATACCCCGGCGCTCCGACTGTCGTTCTTGGACATGCTACCAGACTTACTCGGGCTACGCATAATGATCTCCTTGGGCTTTCAAAGTCATTGAGAGAGGCGAGATTGCCTGTACACTTCGTCGCACTGCCCACTAGTGATCTCTATATGATGGGGAGACATGGGTCTGACTATTCGGAACAGGATGAACCACTAAGTCGGCCATGCGGTACAATCATGTTACCAAAACTAATTCAAGATTATGGAATCAATTCCTGCTTGTCAGTTAACAATGTTGGCAATCCGTTTACTCCACATGGTAATGGAGATCCTCTCGGGGTAGCAAGCTGGGGTGTTGGATTGTTTCATGCTGGAAGAGTTGAGGACGCAAATATACTTTACGAGGCCATCAGCACAAGAGCGATGGATGCTATAACCCCATCGGAAGAAGGATGTCAAAAAAGATTTATAGTGGAGGAAGGGAAACCGTTGCTACCGATGCTCTTGTTCAGGAATGAAGAGAACATAGAAATTACTTCGGCTTCTTGGACTACGATTCAGGTTCCAGCTCGACAAAGGCTTCGGATTCAGGATGTTGTTTGGGATCCCCCAGAAACACAACTCAGGAGCATTATTCGATAGGTAACTACTCAAATCTAGATTTGTCCTATCTATTTAACTCTACATAAAGGCCCATCTGGTCTCTCAATCCAGTCCTCAGACCCAACGCAAGTGGGACAGTAGAAAATGTGAGACGGATCGTACTTCCTCTTGGTCTTGAGGTGCTCCCCATACAAGCTACCATAGAAAGACTTCTTCCAATCAGGATCATTACGATCACCCTCGTTCATATAACCACCGGTGTTGGGAGCCAGCTTCTTCGCTGCAGCACCCTTGACAAACGTCACATCATCGTTTGCTGCTTTGCGCTCAGCGAGACTTGCAGTGCGGGAAGTTCCAGTGCCTGAGATGAGAACGTAGTGTGACTTTCGCCAGGCAGGATGCAGTCCACTTGTCTTGTCCGAAGCGTCCTTGAAGACTTGACCACCTGACGTAAGCAGAATGACACTTGTGCCGAACTCATCAGGCTTGCCACTCATGACTTCGACGGCATCCCGGACCTTGTTGAAGCTCTCCACGCTTTCACGATCAATCAATCGTGAAGTCAAGACTGAAGTGTCTCCAGTAGGATCGTATAGGCCTGATTCTGCGTGATAAAAAGACCAGTAATCGTCATATGTGGCCCAGCTCTCGTTCATGTAGAGCTTATCCTTGAACTTGGACAGCGCCTTTCTCACTGGTGCCCAGCTGGCTTCAGCCTCTTCACGGCCCTTCCCGATTGTCCAAAAGCCATGAGAATAACCAGAGGTAGCATTTCCAACGAAAACGGTGGGGAAGTTACGGAACCAGTAACCATATCCAGCGAAGCCAGCGTCGTTGAGGTCAGGAAGCGACTGCAGCAAGACAGAAACGGCATCGAGTAGATCTGCATTCTTCTCAGACTTTTCCAGCGGCGCGATTTGTAGGTGATGAGCTGTAACAACTTCGACATTGGGATGAGCCTTGATGGTACTGCTCAAAGTGATACCATAGCCAGGACCACCACCACGCATAGAACGGAAGAGATCAGTGTTCTCACAATGGTTGGCAATGACAACTCGTCCATCAGCTAGCATCACTTCTGCTTCCAGAATCTGATCAGCACCAAGGCCGTAGTTCCTCGTAGCAGGTCCATGGCCCCCTCCAGAAGCCCACCCGCCGATCGCTCCAGGCGTGATAGAACCTCCACCAACTGCGATGACATTGTTGGCCTCAGCAACCTTGTACACATCGCGCCATTGGTAATTGCCGTCAATATTGATGGCACTACCTTTCCAGCCAGACTTTGTGCACTGATTCTGAGATTTGTAAGTCTTCTGGAAGTTAATGTTGTTCTTGAACTGATGAAGCCAAAGCTCAAGCCCACCGAACCCATCGGAGCGACCGAGAAGATCATGGCCTGTTCCAGTAACAACAAGTCTAATGTTCCGCTCCCGCGCATACGCAATTGTATCTCGGATTTGTGATAGTGTAGTAGCATTAACAGCATAAACAGGCAAAGACCCGAGACTGCAGGTAGTAGGCTCTTGACCAGCAGCATAATCCACCGGAGCGCAAGTGATGTTGTACGGATAAGGTCTTCCGATAGGATTTGATGATTGAAAATCCTGATCCGACCACATTTTGTTCACGTATGCGCATTGCTTAAGATCCTTCTTGGCGCCGGGGTAGCATGACTGTGCGATTGGCTCAGTCTTGATAAGACTGCCCCCAATCTTGTTGTCGAAAGCTTTCCATTGTGCAACAGAAGGCCAGCAAGATTGACCGGGAACCTTTAGCCGTCAGAAATGATAGAAACAAAATACTCGTATACATACGCATTTACATTTCGAGGACGAACCAATAGCCTCTTTACCCAAGATGCCAACGGCAAGAAATGCGAGTAAGGGAAAAAGAGACCCGAGGTACATGCTGATAGATGGGCCTCAGGAAAAAGAAAGTTGATAAAGAGGGGGATGCAACTAAGTGGCACTCATCAAGTTTTAATCTATGCGGAACAGTATTTTTTGTAATCCGTCGTTTTCGCTGCAGCGGAGTCCGAGGTTCTACGGTTTGTGCAACCGCGGAAGTGAGGTAGTCTCATTGTGTTGGTGGCGGCTCTGTTTGCTCGCTTTCTGACCAAACTAGTGAGTTTGAGGCAGGTATTTGGAGTCGAGAATAACTGTTGGTGGGAAGCGAAGGACACAAACATCATGCAGGCACCGGGAACCCCTGATATGCAGCCATGCGGCAACGGTGCAAGACTCCAGATTCGATGTAACGGCTTTTTGTCTGCAAATCAGAACTTGCGAATGTCGGATGAATTGTGAGTTATCACATGCCAAACTTCATCCATGCCAAGTTGCATTTTATTGGAGTATTGTGACGCCAACGGTTCAAGAAGAGAACTTGCCAAGCCATCCTTGACTTTAATTAAAGGATCAAGCTTATACAAGAGTCACCATATACCCTGGGCACAGTATACCTGATATCCATGGAAATGTTTATATCTAGTATCTTCGAATTCAACAGCAGACTCTCGTATGGCCATTGCGTTCACTCCGCCATTTAAGCATGAGACATGGCGTTGCTGTCTCAATGCCAAGATTCATCCCGACGAGGGGCATAATCCATTACGGGAAACCAAGAGCGGAACTAACCGTCATCTTATCTCCACTCCGGTTTCAATTAATGCAATCACTCATTCAAATGGCGAAGATGGTCCTGAAATCCTTACATGTAATTGTTTGCCACTCCGACCGTTGGTAAGGCTCACTGCAAGCGGTAAGATCTGCACTGTTTGTCGTACTTGAAACCAACAACTGCTGCGGCTGAGAATCCCTCGATGCTACACAAGCGGAAATGGGTCGATTAAAAAGCAAGTTCAGAGGCAAACAGTTGTTGTCCCTTCTCTCTTACTGAGCCAACAATCAACACGGTCATAGGGCAGATGCTGTTGTCCCATGTACCCTGCCTTCCAATCCCCCCTCAGCCTTTCATGCCTGCGAGAGTCGATTGATAGATGAGTTGAATGACTGTCCTGACCTAGCCAGAGCCAATTGTTCGTTGAAAGCAGATGAGAGTCCACTATCAGTTCTGTGATTGACCAAAGATGTTTCCAGTTTGGTCCTCAAGCACGTTGCTATCATACTGCATTGCGTGAGCTGTATAATCTCATTTGTGAACAAGCATCGGTGTTGATAGCCAGTAAAGATACCCCTTTGATCAAATTTCTTTTTGTCTTCATGTGATGCGGCTGTGGCGATACGTCCAACGGCCCCAACCCTTGCTTCTGTTGAGTTTGTCGAATTTCATCCAATTGGTTTTGAACCAACATGTTTGTCGCCGCCATGTGACAAACTCGCTCGTCTCTTATATCGAAAGCCTTATGAGATCGAGTATGGTCCAGAATGTAAGACATTGCACAACACCAAAATGTCGATGCCTCCACCACCAAATCCTGATGCTCCTCTCACTGGCGCTGCTCGCTCGGTCAACCGCCAAGGCTTCATTATCATTGTCTGGGTATGCTTCACAATCGCTACACTCTTTGTATCACTACGGCTCTTCGTTCGATGGCATCAGAACCGACGCTTTCTTGCTGACGACTACTGGATCACCTGGGCATGGCTATGTACCCTCACCATGGCTATACTGCAGACCGAGCAGATGGATCCTCTGTGGTATATGACCTACCTCCAGGCCGGTCGCATCGCCTACGATCCGAAGGAGCTTGAGTTCCAACGCAGTCAGATCACCAGATGGCAGTTCCCCATCATCAAGCTGTTTTGGGTCATCTTGTGGTCTGTCAAGGCCAGCTTTCTGGCACTATTTTATAGACTGGTTCAGCCCTTCCCTGTCATTCGCCAGTGTTGGTACGGTGTCTCGATCTTTGCAGCTTTGGCTCTCACTGTTTGCATCATCTGCAGTGCTCTTACATGCAGTCCCCCTTCCAACTACTTCCATGGTAAGTCAACCAGCTCACTCTCTAGATATCCAATCTTTTACTGACTACTCTACAGGCAGCTGTGACTCTCCCCAAGAACAATGGAGACAGTCCTTCAACGTCATCTTCTCCACGACCGTCGACATCATAACCGACCTTATGATCATGGCGCTCCCGATCGCAGTTCTTCCCTCTCTACAACTGGACAAGAAGAAAAAGATTGGACTTGGTATTGCGTTCTCCCTGGGTATAATCATCATCTGCGTCGCCATTGTCCGCATGTCACAAGTCATCGTCGGCAAGAAAGTCGACCTAGTGGGATTGGCTATTTGGGGCGCCGTGGAAACGGCAACGGCTCTAGTCGTTGGCTCACTACCAGCACTCAAAGGCTTACTGACACGAGGCATCAAGAAGTACGCGACACCGAGGAGTGGAAGGACAGATCCAGCTGATTACGACAGCCGGAGCTCTCAGCGTCGTCGAGGTCATGGCTCAGCAATCACCCCTCGGGCCATTGTCGTTTCTGACTGCATCCCTCTAGATGGCCTCCATCATAGTGGGCAGGTTGGCGGGGGCATCTACGTGCACAAGACATTCACGACTGCTACAGAGAGGGATGATAATTCTTCACAGAGCGAGGGAGATGAGACAGCTATAGTGAGAGCGGCACCAAGATAGATCAATCCATAGAACACCTGTACAATGCAACCATTACGAACATATCTGCAAGGCGTTCTAGTTATGTTCCGTATTCTATGAGTGACACGGCACACTACTCAAACTCCCTCCACTGCCTCACGACTTCATACAAACTATCATTATTTCCAACATTTCCTGGGAAAACGACGTAGTTCAAACCCGGCCACTTGGACTCCGGCTCATCACATCTCCACATAGGAACTCCAGGTGCAGCTTGGCCAACGATAAGCGCACGCTTCATCCTCAAACCCTTTGTCGCCATATCCGAAGAAGTTATTCCTCCTTTCGCGATGATGTATCGAGGCTTCTGCTCTAGTCCCTGTAGGAATGACACCAGTGCTAGTGCAATTTTTGAGCCAATATCTAGACTCTCGACCTCATCTTTCCCAACGATGAGCTCTCGGCTTGTCATAACTAGAACATCCTGACCATTCTTGATATGCTGTGACGCAAGCTCAATTGCCTTTGCAACATCCTCCTTCGCTGCCTCGTCAGACCTGAGCAGTGCTTTGACGTTCAAAGTAATAGTTGTCAGATTATTTCCCGATTTTTGAACCAGAGAGTCCAATTGCGCGGTGGTTTTGGGTACATATGAGCCTGCGATGATAAGACCACCGACGCTCTTCGATAAGCCGAGTTGTCCAGCTGAAAGTGGCGGGATAGATGAGATGCCCAGACGCGCTGATACAAAAGCAGCACCTGTTCGGTACAAGAACCGCCTTCCTTGCTGCGACGCCTGTAGAAGAGCGGTGACTACAACGTCGATATCTTCGTCTGCAGCCGCGTTGACCACGAGCACAACAGGAGTTTCGCTTCGCCTTGGGAGCTGCATGATCTTTTTCAGAACTTTATCTGGACCACCAACACGAATTGTCTCTAGATCGATGGAGTCGATATTGTCGTGGGTGATGTTTCCTTTGGACTTCTCCACGACGTAATCTCGAAGGTTAGAACTCTTGTATCCAAACGTAGCATCTTTCGCGAAAGGTGTTTCCGCGGCAGGAATGAGTTTATCACCCTCATGAACATAGTGAATATCGTTAATAGTGTATCGCCCGCCCTGAAGGAAGAACGGGCACAAAATCCACGCATCGAACGCTCCGTTCACATGCTCAACAGCTTCAGGCTCAAGAGGGAAATGGCCTCTCAAGATAGAGTCACCACGTAGCACAATATCATAAGGCAGATTTGTCTCCTGGGAAGCTGACTTCAAATTGGCGCAGATCTCAATCATGAGCTCCCTCGCCTGTTGGGGATGAAGGGCGCGTGAATTGGTGAGGACGAAGAAGCCATTGCCTGTTCCCACTTGCTTAAAAGTTGATACAAGGTTTTGAACATCCCAGACTGTTAAGATGGCGATATCGTGACAGGTTTGTGTTCCTGTTGGGTCATCGTCGAGAATAACTAGTAATGGAACTGGTGAGGAGGTATTTCGAAGGGTGGAGCGTGTTTGAGAGCGGAGTTGTTGATGCGAGGTCGGAACGGGAGGCAACGATGAGAGAGCCTCAGATAATAGGAGTGTACTAATTTCTGCCATGATGAGTGAGTGTACTGATGGTTGTGTATTGCTTATTGATCTTGAGAAGCAGCGATATTGGTGTGATGTCAATTGAGATAAATAATTGCTCTTCCGAATGAGTTTAGGGTAGCCGACAGATCGCCAGGTTCTTATCCGACATCCGCAAGCTGGTTCGTGTCTATCGGTCTTCACTCCTATTGGCTCCTTGAGAAACCAGAAGCCAGCCTTTTCAATTGTGCTGAAGCTCTGAAGGTTTACCAAAGACAGAACAAGAAGCAATCAAGCGTCAAAGGTGTAAGTATAGTCTCAGCCTCTCTGTCAATTGAGGGTAGTTCATGCCTTGAGTTAGACTGAAATTGTTCGTAGGGGCTTCAGTGACTCGCTGTCTCCTTCATTCTGGTGGGACCGACCCGATGTTATCCACCAAACACTATACTTGTGTGTTTTATGCACATGTATACAAGTATAACAGCATAACTTAATAATGACGACTGCATAAAACTCCACGATATCCTTATGATTCTTGATCCACAATGAATAAAATTATCTGCATGGAGTATGCGGAGGTACTCGGACTAATGATCCCTCCGTGCACCTCCGCATTTCCCCAGTGACAGATCCCTACCATATCGGCTCTAGTGAAAAGGAGTAATCTTGGCTGACTAACGTCCCCCGCATTTTCAATCTGAGCAACTTTGATGTGTTTTTGGCCTTGAACCACTCGCGAAAACGAGGTAACAAATCATCATGTCGAAGCGAAACGGAAGTACTGCGACGCAAGAGTATGAGGGGAGTGTGGTATGTTGATGATGCTATTAAACTGCAGGATGCATGGGCGCTGATCAGTGATAGCCTCCTCCGAAACGAGTGGCGATAACTTCGAATTCGGAGCATCCAGTTGCTCATATCTCGAGACATATCAGGGCTTGCACAACATGTCGGAAGCACAAGGTACTATGACCGCCACCAGGAGATAAAATGAAGTGACTGACTTCTTCAGATCAAATGCTTCATGGATGATGCTGGACCGCCATGCCGAAGGTGCAAAGAGAAGAAGCTGAGCAATTGCGCCGTTAACAAGAACTTGCAAACCATTATTGATGAGAAAACAGAGTATGCTAGGAGTCAACTGTACTGAGGCCCCACTGACATGTATCAGGTTATCTGAAGCCATGCTATCAGATCTTGACCAGATGTATACAGCAGTCAAGGAGATGAGAAGTATTATGGGCTTACCAGAATTACCACCGTTACAAACATCAAGAATGAACAAGCGAAAAGATTCCTCGGTACCGCCACCTCAAGAGTCAACCACTCAGCAACTTTTGGAAGACAACTATGGCCCATCGTGCGATAACTCACCGAAACTCACGCCAGAAGACGATAGACTACCCCATGCGCCTATTCATTCTCTCTACACTCTCACCAGGATGAGAGCACTTCGATCGCCTGGAAGTGGGAATGAGAATCCGAGTCAAGCCATTAATGATTTCATCTCTCAAGGACAAATCTCGTTGACCGACGCTGAGCGGTTGTTTTCTGTCTATCGAGATCGTTTGGACGGGTTTATCTACTCTATCGGATGCCCCTACAAAACCCTTGAGCAGCTTCGTCGAAAGTCATCGATTTTATGTGCGGCTACTCTCACTATTGCAGCCCTTCACGACCCAGCAGCTGATAAAGTGTATGGCATTTGCAACTCTGAACTCCGGCGATTGACCGAAAAGTCGATGCTCCAACGACAAGGTGACAGAGACTACTTCCGAGCTCTCAGCATCGCCTCATACTGGCTGAGTGATTTGTCATGGACATTATCAGGTCATGCAATCCGACGAGCTGCAGAATGCAACATCCATAGCAGCTATAGCCTCGCCATCAAGGACCAATCCGAAGAAGCCATGGACTCTGCGCGAATCTGGTCGATTCTATACATCTGCGACCAGCATCTTGCTATTCTATACGATAGGCCGGCGATAATTCAGGATGATTGGCTTACGCAAGATTGGGAAGGCATCTTGAACAGTCCACTGGCTACGGATCAAGATGAAAGACTCATGAGTCAGGTTGAGCTGATGGGTATCTTACGGAATATTCGACGACTATTCGGCCCTGATAAAGGAGAGGAGATTCCCAGATTGTATCTCAGTCAAATAGGCCACTATCATCGGCAACTTGACCAGTGGATCACGAAATGGACTGATAGGCCTCCAGGTGTGTAGTCCAGTATCCCGTTTGAACATGACTAACCCAGATGCAGAGGGCCATCCCAACATCGGAGCGTTTCCACGAAAAGGAGCTCTCTTTCACTTCCATCTCGCCCAACTATACCTCTACTCACACATCTTTCGTGGCCAATCGAATCAAATACCCAGCCATTTTCTCGATACAGCATCTATGGCAGTTACTTCTGCATCGGCCATTATCGACATCCTTCTCACTGATCCCGATCTCTCCACAAGCATTGTCGGGATACCATCTTATCTCCTTTCCATGACAGCTTTCGCAGCCATGTTCCTCGCCAAAGTTTCACATAAATATGGAGATAACCTATTCAGACGTGATAAAGCTCTAGATCAAATCACACGACTAATCAGCCATTTCCGATCGTTGTCTATGGGCAAGTGGCATTTGGCTAATCTCATGATCAGAGGTTTGGAGACTGTAACAAGTCTTTTGACTTCACATGGAGTGCAAGACAAAGTCCAGAACGCCATTACGTCGATGATGCCTGGAAATGAAACCAATCAAGGTCTTGAAGATGTTTATAACACTAATCCTGATATGTTTACCGGTATGGATGGAACTATAATACCTACATGGGACACCACCTTCGGGCTATCACCTATCTTTGGCTTTGATCCGTCATTCCTTGATGTGGATGGGTACATGCAGTCAATGGCTATCTTTCCAAGCACCGAAGGAACATGAACGAGTATGTAAATTGAACATGGTATTCATCCATGTATTTATGTCCTAAAGTTCTATACCTATTTTCCGAACCCCAAGTTTACATGCCCTGAATGTTCCTTGGCCGGTACTCGCTCTCCAAATATTCCAATTCTTCCTTCGTAAACTTGACATTCAACGCCTCCACAGACTCCTTAATTCTCTTCTCAGAGTTCAGTCCCAAAATCGGGTAACAACCCTTTTGAAGAACCCACGCCGTAGCAACAAGGGCCATACTAATCCCCTTATCAGCCGCAACCTTCTCAACCCTATTCACAATCTCCAGATTCGCATCTGCAAACCACGCTTCCGTCTTCTTATCACTCTGGCTCCTAATCGACTGATTCGCCTCATCCTTCTTGCTCGATAAAGGCTTGGCGAGAAGACCTCGGGCGATGGGACTCCAGGGAATGACACCGACGCCTGTGGCTTCGCAGAAGGGGAGCATTTCTCGTTCTTCTTCGCGGTAGAGGAGGTTGTAGAATGGTTGCATGGAGATGAATGGTGTCCAGCCTTTGGATTGGGCGATATACTGGAGGCGTGCGAACTCCCATGTGTACATTGAGGAAGCCCCGATGTAACGGACTTTGCCGGACTGGACAACGTCGTGAAGAGCGCGCATGATCTCTTCGGGTGGTGTTTCACGGTCTAGACGGTGAATTTGAAGGACATCTACACAGGTCAGTATTTTGTCCCTGTGGTAAATGAGAGACTTACCAATGTAGTCAGTTCCAAGTCGTTCAAGACACTTATCAACAGCATGGAAAATATGCTTCCTACTCAACCCCATCTGGTTGACAAGCGGCCCATCGTTGATACTAGCAGGCCTCGTACCATCATCCATAACAGGATTAAAGATCTTTGACAAGATAACAACTTTTTGACGAGAAATGTTGAACTTCTTCAAGGCCTTGCCAATGATGACTTCTGACTCGCCATTGGAGTATGTATCGGCTGTATCCCAAGTGTTGATGCCTTGGTCGTAAGCAGCCTTGAGAAGCTCCAAGCCATCTTCTTCGTCAAGAACCCAAGGTGAGCCTTGCCATGAGCTTGAGCCGAAGGTCATGCATCCGAGGATGACCTTTGAGATCTTGAGACCTGTATTTCCGAGTCTGGGCTGTTAGTGCGTGGGTCTTAGCGATGATGGACTTGCTTACCTGACGTATTCCATTTTGAAGTCGCTTGTGAGGATGGTGCTAGGTGATGTTGCTACGACTTCGCAAACCTTGGTTGTTATTTTTATCTGTTTTTAAATGCCGCTTTTTATGGCACTCATCTTGACGCCGATCCGGTCAACGCTGATATCGCCGAACATTCCCTTCCCCGCATTATTCCACAAGGATCATCAACCCCTCACCTCCAACGCTCAGTCAATCGGCCATCCTTCCAATTGGTCAACGAGTCATTCATAGTGGAACTAAGTTCGGGCTAATATCCGCTGAGATCGTGGGGAAGCAGGCTAAATCTAAGTAGAGGAGGTGATAATTTAAACTACTGAGACAAGACTCATTGCAGCATCAACAGTCAGCTCAATACCCGCAACTAATCATGGCACTAAATCTTCAGACTATTCCTGTTCCTTCAGCGATGGTTCAATCTCACGCGTCAAATTTGTTGCAACTCCCTGACAAGACTGTGTTATGTACATGGTTCGGCGGCTCTCAAGAAGGTCTGCCTGATATCAGTATCTGGCTTTCTCGACTTGAACCTGGGTCATCATTTTGGACTACCCCGCAAAAGATCTCATTTGATGAGAACAAAAGTTGTCAAAACCCCGTCTTGTTCAGGGCACCGCATAATGGGGAGATCTGGCTACTCCATACTTCTCAAGATGCGGGTAATCAGGATGGCGCTTATATCCTGAAACGTACATCTTCTGACCAGGGCCGTACTTGGTCTGGGGCTAGTCGTCTACTTCCTGACGTTACTGGAATCTTTATCAGACAGCCTATTGTTATCAATGGCGATGGTACCTGGATCTTGCCAGTTTTCTACTGTCGCACAGGACCTGGTCACAGATGGATCGGAAGCGACGACATATCTGGCGTTCTTTACTCAGAAGACAATGGTGCAACATGGAAGGAGAAGCAAGCCCCAGACAGTGTTGGCCTTTCCACATGAATATCATCCCCCCAGCATCCGGCCCTTCATCTTGGGTAGCATTTTACCGCAGCCGCTGTGCAGACAACGTCTACCGCTCAACATCCAAAGAACGGCATTGACTGGGAAACACCAAAAGCAACAACTCTCCCCAACCCCAACAGCGGCATCTGCGCAGCCCGTTTATCATCAGGTCACATCGCCATCGTCTTCAACAGATCAAACGCATCAGCCGATACTCTCAAACGACAAGGCTTATACGATGACATCACCCCTGAACACGATAAGCGACCCAATCAAGTCACAAAGACAGGAAGGGATGCAATTTGGGGAACGCCGAGAAAGACGTTGACGCTTGGAGTTTCGGAGGATGAGGGGCTGACTTGGAGAGAGCGTGTGCTTGAGGATGGAGATGGTTTTTGTGGGACGAATAGTTCTTCGGGACAGGAAAATAGAGAGTTGAGTTATCCGAGTATTTATATAGAGAAAGATGAGGGTAGAGATGTAGCGCATGTTGCGTATACTTGGCATCGACAGCATATCAAGTATGTTAGGATCGATGATGTTGAGGCATGGGTCGACTCCGCCTAGGAATAGATGTCAATTTTAATCATGCTTTCTAAGCAGGCTGCTCGATGATCGGTCTGGTTTCCGGCCTAGAAATGATGTAAGATCCAAAAGTGTGCACTCGGCCAATAGGCTTTCTGACCGCTACCCCATATAGTTAATCGGCTAGAGTATCAAGCAGACCCGGGCACTCACTGCATACCCACCAAGGCAACAGGGCCTCTGTGTAAACCAGAGTAGAAGAGTGATGATGCGTATAGATCAAAACTCCAAGACAATTGAGGTTAAAAAGACCTTGTTTCTGAGATAGAGACATAATCTCCACTTCCACTACGCAGTACCTGCAAACACTGGCAATACTCGTATTTGTTTTTGCAACAATCCTCATCATGACTCAAACAAAAGATAACGTGCTCATAACCGGAGCTGGTGGCTTCATCGGCCAAGAACTCATCACATCTCTCCTCAACGACATGCCCAATGCTCACTTCACCCTCACCGACATCATCACACCCCCAATTCCCGCAGGAGCTGAAAACCAGGTCACATCCCTCAAAGCAGACCTGATAGATCCTTCAGCTGTGTCATCCCTCCTATCAAACCGCTTCAGCCATGTCTACATCCTTCATGGTCTCATGTCCGGTGGCGCAGAAGCCAATCTTGATCTGGGACTTAAGATCAACGTTGACTCAGTGCGAAGTATCCTTGACGTGCTGCGGACCGAGTATTCTGGTACAAAAGTGATATTCGCTAGCTCTTGCGATATCTACGGTCAGACGGATCTCGTGACGGAGTTTGGCACGCTGCCCCAGCCTAAAAGCTCCTACGGCATTCAGAAGCTACTTGTGGAGCTTTTGATCAACGATTACTCCCGTCGCGGTCTTCTCCACGGACGTATTGTCAGATTACCCACTGTTATTGTCCGTCCAGGTGCACCCTCAGCCGCTGCATCAAGCTTTGCATCAGGCATTGTCCGAGAGTCTCTACAAGGAGTACCTAACGTTCTACCTGTTAGCAGAGACCTCGAACTTTGGGTTTGCAGTCCAGCAACAGTTATCAAGAACCTCATCAAGATCAAGGCCGTTCCAAAGGAGAAGTTTGGTGATTCAAGAGTGGTAAACTTGCCTGGAATTACAGTCACGGTGCAGGAAATACTAGACGCTTTGAAAGAGGTTGGTGGTGAGAAGGCGCTTGCGCAGATTGAGGAGAAGAGGGATCCGGCGATCGAGGCAATCGTAAATAGTTGGCTGGCAAGATTTGACGTCTCCAGGGGTTATGGTCTTGGACTTGAGGCTGATGGAAAAGTGTTGGATGCTGTTGAGGCGTTCCAGGCTTAGTTTGCCAATACATTCATATCGGAATAGTAGTGCTGAGTGAGAGATTATGTGATACTGGGATTGACGGGCAAACAATTCGTGAACGTATCCTCGGCGTCTCGCTCTGGCCAACGATTTGTAATGATGTCTGCATGCTATTGGGAGGCTGGATGAAGACGCCTCGTACCTTCTTGATATACGACTAGGATTCGTGCTCAAGTCATCAGGCAGCTGAAAGAAATCTTATAGGCTTGAGGGATGGCCTATGATTTGCAACATGCAATGGCGGTATGAGGCCAAAGTCATTTTGAGGATGTAGATATGATGGGTGAAAACATGACGGACGCCGAGTAAGAAAGTAAGAGGTGGTATAGAGAATAATATCATATACATGTATGCCAATGGGCGAGTAGATCTATGGACAGTCCTGACACGTGCCTCTGGAAGAGCCTAATCTACAGCTTCGACAACAGACGCCCGAAGCCATTACCAACCACCATATGATCAACATCCAGCGTATTCACCAAGCTAGGTCTTGCTTCACTCAGCGACGTGATGCCGCAATGTCGCATCGAAGTCTCAAGTTGATCCTTAAGAACTGCAATTCGTTAGCTTGATCGTCTTTCCGCGACACAGAAAACTCACTATTGCAAAGATGCTCGGCACCATCGTGGCCGTGAATAAGAGAATATAGGAATGGTCGGCCAACGCCAACTGCAGTAGCTGCAAGGGCGATGGCCTTCAAGATATCCGACCCACGCTCGAAGCCGCCGTCGATGTAAACTTCAAGTTGATCAAAGACCCCAGGGCAGTTCTTTCGCAATTCTAACAGTACCAAGATGCTGGCTTGAGCACTGCAGAAGTTTAGCTTTGCATTCCAATGGAAGAAGAAATGTCTTACCCGTCCAACGACCGTCCACCATGGTTACTCAACAGAACACCCTCAACTCCATACTCCGCTGCCTTAATAACGTCCTCAGCAGTTTGGACGCCCTTCAACACAATCGGCAAACCCCCACTGGCCTCTCTGATCCAAGCCAAGTCATCCCAACACAACGACTTATCGATGTACTGCGCCATAAGACGTCCAAAGCCACTTCCCTTCTTATCCCTACTGCTTTCACCACCACTGATCGCCGACTTAACGGTTTGTTCCTGTGCAGCTCTCTCGTCTGCCTCACGCTTCCCAGGGACAGGTGCATCGACTGTGACAAAGATTGCTTTGACACCGAGACCACGCACTGTCTTTAGTAGCTCGACCGTCTTTTCGTGGTTGGAGTTGACGTATAGCTGGAAGAAGAATGGTTGCGATGAAGGAGCTGCTTTGACGATTGACTTTAACGAAAAGGAGGCGTTGCTTGAGATCTAGTCATTGTCAGTGTTGAATATTGAAAAATTGACCAATGTAGTTACTTACACATTGAATGATGCCCTCATTGGCCGCAGCCCGACTAAGCGCCAACTCCCCCTCAGGATGCGCAAGTCTCGCCATCGCAGCAGGAGAAATGAAGAACGGCGCATTACTATCGAACCCAAGAATACTGGTCTTGTAGTTGACTTGCGAAACATTCCTCAAGATCCTGGGTCTGATCATGACTCTCCGCACCAACCCCTTATTCTTCCCATGGGTGACGAGATCTGTCGCAGCGGAGGAGTAAAAAGCCCATGTTTTCGCTGAAAGGGAATATTTCGCTGCTTTCTCAAAGTCTGGAGCACTCAGGATCGCATCTAATGGTGGGATTGTTTTGGTCTTTGGTGTCGAGGGGACTTCGTTCGCTTGTGTTGGTGATGTTGGGGGTGGTACGGGATCGATCTCAGGGGTTTTGGGTACTGGACGACTAATTGCAGATTCCTCAAGGAGGCCAATTAATTTGTCGCTTGAGAGGTCTTCGATAATATCAGGCGCGTGGACATCGTTGTAGAGTTCCGTAGCATCAGAACCAGTGAGGTTCAACAGAACTGGCCATCATGATTAGTCTCACCACAACTACCCAGTTTGCTCAACTTACCTTCTGGACCACCTGGATGCTCATTAATAAAATGCGTAATATCCCAAACCTTGGAATAAACAGCTATCCAGCAGTCGTTCGCTGTGTTATGCTGCTTCAAGTCATCCAAGGACACTCTTCTCGTCTCAATTAATGTCTCCATAATTGCTGATAGTATTGCTTGAGTCTCCAAGAACAAAACAAGTTGTAGACCTCGAAAATAAGCTAATCGCCGAGGCTACAATTTACTATCTCCACAAGCTGTTTACAACCTGGGTATGCCGAGTATTGGCCTGGGGTCACGGAGAACCCTCCCATTGGCTGGTTTCATCCTCCAGGCATGTCTCCGGGTGCTCAACCCCGCATTGGGCTTTGGAGTTTGGGTGCACTTAAGAGCTCGGAGATAGCATGGATTGTTACTGCATCAAGCAATATATTCATCACACAATTGTTATTTCATGTACATCACTCTACAACTCACTAGTCACATTATCAGTCAGTCATCAAAATGGAGCGAAGCACAGTTGAAGCCAAGGCAAAGCCCCTCCCTCCAGGAGTCTACACCCCCATTGTCACACTCTACAAAGCAAACGACCCAACCCAACAAGTAGACCATGAGGCCATGCACACCCAATGTCAAGCATTAATCAAGGCCGGTATGCATGGCCTCGTCTACCCCGGAACGAATGGCGAACTAGTTCTTCTTTCACGAGAAGAGCGTAAAGCCATCATCAAGACAGCCGTGCAGGCCGCACCTGCAGCTGGTGGACCTGGCTACCCCATTGTGGCAGGCATGTCAGCACAGTCCACACAAGCGTCGATCCAGAATGCCAAAGATGCAGTCGACGCTGGTGCTGGCTTTGGGTTGCTTCTGCCGCCGAATTACTGGCCCAAGGCACTACCCAGCCAAGCTATCGTGTCTTACTTTAGAGAAGTGGCGGCGGCATCACCGATACCCATTGTCATTTACAACTTTCCTGCTGTTACATCCGGTATTGATCTCGATTCTGATCAACTAGCTACTTTGGCTCCTGAACCGAATATCGTAGCGGTGAAGCTGACCTGCGGAAACGTTGGAAAGCTCGCTAGATTAACAGCGCTCTCCTCCCACGATCAATTCGGTGTTTACGGCGGAAGCAGTGATTATCTTCTCCCCACGCTGTACAGCGGCGGAAGAGGTTGTGTTACAGGGATGGGTAACATTTTCCCTTCAAGTACAGCAGGTGTTTACGACTTATGGAAGGCCGGAAAGATCGACGAGGCCAATAAGCTTCAAGGCCTTGTAGCTCATGCTGAGTGGGCTTGCAAGAAAGGTATTAGCAATACCAAGTATGGAGCGTGGCATTTCCTCGGAAAGGATATTGGGCTGGATAATGAGACTTCATGGCACATGAGGAAGCCATATCAGCCGCTTGATGATAAGACGAAGGAGTGGACGGTCAAGACGCTGGGTGTCCTTGCTGATACCGAGAAGCAATTGAGGAAGCAATAGTCTGTGTAATATCGCTGTAGTTGTCAATCCCATTGCCAAAACAAAACGCCTGTTGTCTCATTACTTGCCAGTCGGTGTGATTGATCTTATCAATGCATGACGTCCGTCGACAGCAATTCCTGGGCTCAGACCTTGTCTAGATCCAAGCTTTGTGGCGAGACTGCCGCGTGAATAGGCATATGGATAATTGTTTTCCCTGTAGACATGTTCACAACAGATTTGATCTTGCTCGAGTTTAGTACTCAAACGTATTGGCCATTACAGTCTGTCGGGCTCGAATGATCGCGATGCATTAGCTTGCGCCATTTCATCATGAACTCAGTCTATGTCATTCGCATTTGTTCCCTGCACGCCAATAACAGTACAACAAATCATGGCAAAGTAACTCTTCGTTTATCACCATACTCGGTCATATAACCGACGCCGAAATGATTACATTTTCTGCACTGATACTGCAATGATCTTTCGATATTGTCCTGGGTGGCACAGATATCACCAAGCGAGCGGCCATCCCCTCGGTCATCCTTCCTACTGGCCAACTAATTCTCCCCTCCAAGCACGATTCATTCAGAAGTCTAACCCACTGTCTAGCGCTAGTCTCTCGGCCAATCTTCCCCAGATTCGATACCCCATACCCCGCATTCATTCTCTATAATATTAGTGCCAAGTTTTGATTCCATAAAAAGGAGTTGATGTCCCCGATATTGAAGTCTTGTCAATCCAGTGATACTCCAAATCACCAGGACCAACAACATCTTCAACTTTCACAGTCAAGTTTTCAGTGGTGACCATGGCTCTGAGGAACTCCATCTCAGATGAGAAGGATGTCGAGGCTATTGCTTCGCACCTTGATCATGCCAACACTGCGGCTACCAATGGTGGCTTGTCAGCGGAGGATATGGAGTTTGTAGCCAATTTCCCTGAGGAGAAGAAGAAGAAGAGGGTCTTGGCAAAGATTGATGTAATTTTCTCAGAATCTTCGGGCTTAGTTGATAGCTGACATCATCAGGGCTGGCTTCTTCCCCGGCGCTATCCTCATCATTTAGAAATGGTACCTCCCCCACGAGACCCAAACTCGAGTCGCGATTCTATATACATCCGCCGCCACAGGAGGTGCTTTCTCTGGCCTCTTCGCATACGCGATCGCCAAAATGGATGGTATTGGTGGCCAGGGCGGTTGGAGATGGATCTTCTTCATAGAAGGAATTTTCACAATTGTCATGTCCTTCGTCACATGGTTCTTTCTTATCGATTCACCTACTCTCTCATACTGGCTCACCGACGAAGAGTCACCAACTCTGGAGAGTACCGCGAGAAGACTTTTGATAAGGGAGCTTTGTTCTCTGTTATTAAGGACTGGAAGGCATATCTCCTCATCATCATGTCCTGGTCCAACGCTGCACCCAACTACGGTCTCAAGTTCTCCATGCCTTCTATCGTCAAGGGTATGGGCTTCACATCCAGCAACGCCCAGCTCATGACCATTCCTCCTTATCTCTGCGGATCCATCTCATCGTACCTCCTCGCTCGATTTGCTGATAAACACAAGCGGAGAATGCCGTTTATTGTTGGGCCTCAGCTCTGCATCATCATTGCTTTCTCTATCCTCATGACAAAAGCCGAGTTCATTGTTCAGAACCTCAGAGTGTGCTACTTTGCAGTCTATCTCGCTTGCGCTGGCATGTATCCCATCTTGCCTAATACCAGTGCCTGGAACATCAACAACAATCTCAACCCTACGAAGCGAGCTATCAGCATTGGATACGTTACATGTGCAGGTACAATTGGTGGTATCTATGGCAGCTACATCTATATCGACAAGGAGAAGCCCAAGTATACAACTGGATACGGTGCTTCTCTCGGATTCACTGTTGCAGGGATTCTGGCTGCAGTTACCCTTAAGACTGCTTTGAATATGATTAACAAGAAGCGGTCCAAGTTGAGCGAACCCGAGATTCGAAACAAGTACACTGAGGATGAGCTTGAGGCTATGGGTGAGAAGAGCCCGCTGTACCAATACAAGCTGTAGTGGGAATAGTGATGAGAGATGTTTTTAGGGTACTTCAATTCATACAAATTACCAAACGTTTGACCTATAAAACCCTTATATCCAGATGTGAGCCGTTTTATTCTGTAGTATAGTACTTAAGTATAACTATTATAAGCTATTATATGTTATGATATATAATTACTATAAAGAGAGAGAGGTAACTTTATATAGGCTTTATATATTTTATTATATTAAATAAGGCTTAGACTATTAAAAATACTATTAATATATTAAATAAATAGTCTATTTAAAATTTTCTGTTTTAATACTATACTTTTAAAATAAGTAAATATCCTTTTTAATACATTACAACTTTAGTACTTAGTAATAGTAGGAGGGCAGCAGAAGCAAATACACTACAGGCAATATTACCAAAAAAGTCTGCAATTTCGGCCCAAAAGGGATGAACATAGTTATAGCTATGCCATAAATGGCTGTGGCCAGCCAAAAGAGCCTCAAATCCTGTTTGATTCGATGGAAGTGGCATAGTTTGTTTGTAATTAGTGGTGTACTGAGGATAGAGATAATATTATACCTACCGGCAGAGGTAATAGAAAATTTCCATGCTCAAGCTTGTGCTTTGAAAACGTCCCGTCATACAACGACGGTTTTTGTGCCAATTAGATCACATTTCTCGCGTTCGTTGCTTTCATATTGCCCAAGTCGCTCAAAAAAGGGCAGACACCCTGCAGCTTGCGCCTACTCTTCAAAGCTGAAAGAGTTTGCATAATAAATGTTCTTATTAAAGCCTTCAATGGTTGTTTTCCATGCGGAAAACAAAGACATGTTTACTCTTCTGCCTGCGTTCTATATCAGATAGCTCCATTGAGACTTATATACACCCAAACTGGTACTCGGGTAGGGTCTAGAGACC